>PQME02000105.1:0-84251 GCA_003004525.2 Aspergillus sp. MA 6038 | reverse complement strand
GAAGAAGAAGAAGAAGAAGAAGAAGAAGAAGAAGAAGAAGAAGAAGAAGAAAGAAATATATGCATTCAAACCAAGAATTGAACTCCAAACACATCATTCAAAATGTCATGCATAGTTAGTTGGGATATACGGTGTGGCTTTCATTCGACGAAAACCACCAGTCCCGTGTCAGCTCCTCGCGGACGACTTTGCACCACGACAGCAGAGCCGCGTCGAACTGCCTCCAGGCGTCGTCGCTATTACCCTGCACGACGCCCATCACATCTAATTTGAGCTTGGCCTCCCACCGGATCTCCGCAGCTTTGACCCAGAAACGGAGGTTCTCGGCGCGGCGGTACGGTTTGGCAATATCCTGATGGTAGGATTTGATCTCGCAGAACGGCCGTTTGGACTTCTTGACGGCCCGATTGTGCATCCGGATGAGATCGCGACCATCCCGGAGTCGTTCCAACATGGGCGTGGGTAACGGGCTGTTATCCTCGATCGAGGCCCAGGTCGGCAATGCGGAGGCATCTGACCCCACCATCAAACTGCGAAGGAAGGCTTCTTCCCGTTCCCGCTCTTTCCCGGTCCAGTCGCCATGTGCCCATGTCCAGTTTTCGCGTTCTTTGGCTTCCGAGTCTTCTAGCTCGCGCTCTTTGGCCAACATGGTGCGCACATCGGACATCCAGGTCATGATCGCTGTCCGCTCATCTTCGCGTAGACCACCGGCGAAATTGCGGGAAGCCCACCGCTTCAGAAGCTCCAGGACATGGAATAGCGCTTGCCGGATCTCCCGTTCACTTTTTACCGTTGCCAACCGCTCCGGGCGCTCGTGGGCCGTGTAGTAGATCCTAGCTGCCCGGATCGCCAGCGTGACCACATCCAAAATCCGCATGCCTTGGATTTCATGCCATGCTTGCGGTCTAGAAAGAGGCAGAAAATGCTGCAGCGCCTCCTCCTCAGACTCTGGGATATCGTCCGGCGACAGGCTGATGCGGGGAGGCTTCATATCGGGAGGCGGCTCCGTCTGAGACCCGATTCCCTCAATCTCTCCCTCTGCTCTTTCCACCGCCTCCAACAATTCTTTCCGCATTGCTGGCAGATCCGGAGGAGGCGGGATGTGATACGTTTTGATACTGTACGTGCTGACGGTGGGGGGAAGCATGACCTCTTCGTTGTCATCGACACCATCTTCCTGCGGATCCAAAAGCTCTTCCTCCGTGGCGGTTGGACTCTCTGCCAAGTCGTCAGGGAGAAACCGCGCATTGGGCGTGAGCAGCAATTTTGGGATTTCCTCTGGCTTCTTCTTCTTGAACTCGCGTGCCTGGGCACCCTTGCCATCCAACAGACCTGTGCGGGCGAAATAATACTGCAGATGGGCGATACTACCCAGGCTCATGACACTCTCGCGGTGTTTGGCGGAGTCGGCAAATTCAGCGCCCTGCGGGCGAATATAGCCGCGTCTCCTAGACGAGACGGACACGGAAGACCTGGCATCAGCGGATGTTGCGGACGAGGCCGAATAGGCTGAATGCGACGACACGGTGGAAAAGGTACGGTCTGGCGAGGGGCATGACGAGATAGCGGGCGTCGGAGGAATGGACGGGGAGGGCGAAGAGGCTCGAAGAGGGGGGAAAGGCTCGATTTCGGGGGTTTCATCCATGATTGCTGGCAGCAGGCTATCACGCAAGCAGGCTGGCAATCCGCGCGTGTCTGATCGACCAATATTGGACTTCACACACGATGGGAGAGTAGAGTGGTGAGAAGAGGAGGCCAGAAACGATAGGTGTCTCACATCAATGTGAGAAAGGCCAGATTGTTCGGATCCGTACAGACAGAGGGAGTGAGATTAATGTCGACTATCATTAACCCACAGCAATTAAGCAGGTACTATTAGACCGGTGATGGTAATAACAGCAATAATTAAGCAGAGTATTAATAGGGATGAGGTCGGAGTTGTTCGAGAAGAGAAAAGGGGGCTGAGCATTATTATAGGCCGAGGTGCCTTACGGTAATTATAGTAGTCCTCCACTCAATTAAAGAGGAACTGCCACTCGTCTGCCTCGGAGCTGAATCCCATAATGCATCATAACTTGTCTGCATTATTATTATACTTTGCATCATCATCTTCTTCTTCTCCTCTGTACTTGGACATCACTCTTACCACTCTTCCCATTGTTGTGGCTTCATAGTTCAGGTACGCGTTGACGTCTTGCCAGTTCGGGTTTAGCGCGTCCAGGTGCCTGGCTGCCCCGCGTTCCGCCTTCTCTGCGGATCATCCCGTGATCATCTTAACATGAACAGAGTACTACGTAGGAGTTCAACAGACTACACAGTTCAAGAGTCCAACGACAGTCATGATGACAGGCCGGTGATGGTGAAATGACAGATGCAGTGCTCATGAATGGAGAATACTCTAGTCTAGTCTAAAACGCCAGAACACCCCGATCCCTAATACAAATGTAATTACTCCGTACGCGGTGACTATATCACCTCCTCGCGCTCCCACCCGGTCAATCGCAACTTGTCAATGCTCTTGCTGGGGTGCGCCTTGGTCGAATCCTTATACTTGGACGCGTACGGGTTCGGATCTTGCCCCTGATTCAAATTCCCCAGCGTGTGGTTCACCTCCCCGTGCTTGGCCTCGTCCGCGCGCACATACATCAGCAGGTCCATTATCGTCTGCTTGCCCTCGGGCATTTTCCAGTATGACACCGCCATTTCGGGGGCCCTCATCTGCGCCCATTCGGGGAGCGCTCCACTTTCTATCTCTTGGACCGCCCGCGAATATGTCACCACGGCTTCCTCCTCCAGGTAGCCCACGAACCGGTGGCAGATGCGCGGGGAGATCAAATATGAGATGAAGAATCCGTTGAAGAACACGCCCTGGGCGCCGAGGACCATCATGCGCATGAAGAGACCGGGTTCTGCGAGCTTCATAAAGGTGAGGAGGTGCATCCGTTCGTTGTATGCTTCTTCCAGGAGGGTCTCAATCCTACCGAAACAACAATTAGCCAGCTGTTCAGTTGGTTGAAATAACTTGCATTACCATCCGTTGTCTCTCTTCATCCGTCGCAGGCTTCTCAGATGTCTCAACATTCCTCCCACCATGCCCGGAACCCCTGCCACACTCTCCAAGAAAATGAATCGCGTGAGCCACTTTCTCTCCGTCATCTTGAACTTGGGGTCTGCTTCCTGGCCCACTTTAGGGTGTCGGTATCCCGTCACTGTATCCATCCCCCATCGTAGCATACGGACGGTACCAAGTGCCAGCCAATCGGCCCAGTCTTTGGCTTCACGGTGGGAGACTTGAACCTTGCGCATTTGCTCATAGGTATAGCTGAGAGGTCAGCACCCTGGCGTTTACTCCGGGGTATATTACAGAAATTGACTTACACAGGATGAACCCACGAGGTTTCTACCTCACGGATATGAGGCGCCTTCGGAGGCGGAAAGAACTCGTTAATCTGCTTTTGTGGCGTGGACGAAATGGATCGCTTGTTGGCCGTTGACGAGGAGTATCGTAACCCTGTCGTGGCAGCGGCGTATGGATAGCTCCGGGCTGCAAGACAAAGGTAGGGTTTGAGGGAGGCAACCCGGATGGGTGCCGACGCTGTCAATGAATTCATTGTGGTATAGTGTGAATAAAAAAGCCTGAGGCAAGGAATGAAGACAGAATCAGGTCCATGATATTTATATCTAGTCTACAAAGCAACCAAGGCAAAAACCGGAATGAACCAAATAACAACCTGAAGAAAAATCTGCGTATCTGCTGTCATACTCATAGCCTCCATCTTTATCTTCCCGCTACCCCTCCCTGTAAGCATAATGGCAAATCGCGTCCGGTTTGTCGGTCCCAAAACCGGGTCTTACTAAACGACGTAATTGCCGCCAATTTACTCATTCAACCTCAACCTCATCTCCAAACTCATATCCCCTCATAACCTATTCCCCACGGTCAAGGCGATCAACACAGAACTCAAAGCATCTCCAAATTCCTCCCCATTATCCCCCGGCGAGGAGAAATCGTCTTGTCCTCCCTCGGCGTAAAATCGCCGCTGTAACGGGATTACCAAAATTCACGAGATTTGTCACGTGGGCATGTGACCTTTCTGCTTTTTCCGGCTCGGGTGGGGCCGGGTGTGACTCAAGGCTCGAGGATTTTCCGGAGTCGCCTCTTCACTGACCATAGGTAAAGGAGTACTGGTACTGATGACTGATACATTCTGGCCCCTTTGGACGACCAGAGCGCTTGCCACCTTCCACCCAACTAGAGTCCGCTTGTCAACTTCAGGATCAAAGCCACGGTCTGGAGTCTTCTTGTGTCAGGATCTAATGCTCCGAGAGCTCATGCCAGTGATAGCTTGCTTCAACTTCCATAATGTCTACACCGTAAGAAAACAACCTAAAAGCCTGGATGCGGACGCCATCTGGGTAGGACGATCCCTTCATTTTGCAGTGCGGAGTAACCAGGGGGTCCAGAAGACTAGAAAAAAAGCAGGCAGCGAAGACAATATGGCAAAGAAGATGGGGATGAAGAAGGGGGGAAGGAAACCGTGTTGGCCATGGGGTAGGGGATAGAGGATTGTACTCTGTACGCTCATTGTTTTTTTTGGAAGTTGATAGATTAAAGTGATCTACCATACAAATTACTATGCAGGGCTTGGCTATGTACTCAGCCGTATTTGGCACTAAAACATTACTAGCATTCTGGCAATAATTACAGAAGCCCTACTTCGTATCAGGCTGGATATGGTTGGCTTGTTGAATGGTCCTGAGGACAAAGGGATCATCAACGCAGTAAGATACGAGGCAAGCAGGTGCCTCTCGCATTTTACACTATTATTGGACTCGTACTTGTACTTCTTTAGGAAACACTGCTTACGGAGTACAAGGGTGCAGGAGGGAGTATGACACAAGTACAACAGTCGGTTATCGGGAAACTGGGCTATTCGCTGAGGATAGAACCATGGAGTATGAAATAAGATTGACTGATGACTCCGAGTTTAACCGTCAGCGTAGTGATGGCATTCGAAAGCACGAATTTCCATTCATCCATGGCCATCAGCTTCTATCCATTCCATCCTCTTTCTCCAAAGCACAATGCGGAGTAGTATCATATCAATCAAAATTAACAACCGAATCCGACGTCCGCCTCACAGAATAATGAGTCTCCCCCTCCTCAGGCGTGATGTCCTTCTTCTCCAACTTACTCACGTGCGCAAGACGAGGGCCCTGGCTGATCTCTTGCACGAGCTTCTGCACCGATTCTGTGGGGCCTTGGGCTTCGCCTTCGACCTGTTCTCATGGTAAGATAGAATAGGTATGGAGGCCATGGCTGAGACAAACCAATCCATCACTGGTGTTCTTCACCCAGCCTTTCAGACCGAATGCGATGGCCCGCTTCTGCGCGAAGTCACTGTATGCAGGTCAATGATAAGTAGCTTAGATGATAGTAGTAGGTACTTACCGGAACCCGACACCTGTCAAGTCTGCCGTCAACACTATCCAAATCTAGGGATCGGGATATAGTTGCTTGCCTTGTACCGTGCCATGGACCTTATATGCGATCTTGATGATATCATCAGCACGATGTGCCCCCGGTGTTAGGGCATGCAGGAAAGGGAACATACCCGTTGCGTAGTCATCGTGATCGAATGGATATATCTTCTGATCATACGCAGTCATATATGGCTCCGCAAAAGCCTTGTCTTGCTGTCAAGACTGATCTTATTCTGTACAGAGTATGTACTTGCGGAGTATACTCCATACGAACCGGATCTCTGGCGTGCGGGGAGCTTCCTGTTGATGAGAATAAGGATTCGGATAATCGGGTTATACTTAGTCCGTCTAGCGGATCCTCATATAGTCGCCAGCGTGTACATACTGAAGAAGACAAGCACTCTACACATAGCGAATATAGCTATATATTCTCCCTTCTATTCTACTCGCTCCATTGGCTCATATATAGGCACGCGGCCTCGTGCAGTCGGATAATTAAAACCTCCGAGATTCCCCTGAAGTCCGTTTCATTGGTTATGAGCCCAGGCTTGCCATTCGACGTCTAACCAACACGGCACCCTGGGAGATCTATATTGGCTTCACATCCTTTATAGACAGTTCTAATTAGTCCTACTGCGAGCCTCACCCTCGACAACTTTCCTATACGATTCAGCAGCTGAGAATCCGACTAGAAGAAGCTGAACGAGTCGTGAGTATGCCAAAATGTCTTTTGCCGGACCGAGTTGAAACAAAGGTAAAGAACCTCAAAGTGAAGAGACAGGGATGCCATTTAGGCCCAAAAGTACTGGTGTGAGGAAGCCAGGAGAGGGCAGAGGCATAAAAGTCTATTCATTTGAGATTGAGAAATTGAGAGAGGAAAACACAAGGTACTGGTTTCGCTCAATGAAGAAACAGCTGGAATCGCAATGCGCATGGGAAGCCATTGAGTACTGCCAGGACATTGGAGTGGCAGCATTTTGCGAAGAAATGGCTGACCATAGTTGGAAGATGGTTAATCTCAAGGCCAACATGATAATAGAGAAAGGGTTGATGTCCAATACTGTGCTTGAGGTTGATGACTTTGGCACTGCATATGAGAAGTGGACATACCTAAAGGATAGATTCCTTAGGGCAACCAACTCTATAAAAGCAACAGCATTGTCAACATTAGCCACCTGGGCTTGGGATCGCTCTAGAAATATGATTGAGGATTATTTTGAGCTCAAGGGAAAATTGAAGGAATTTGCTGAGATGAATGGTGGTTGTACCATTGACATCTTTCAAATAGGCATCATATGGCACTTAAATGGCCTAGGTGATGACCATTCAGTATTCCATGATGCTATAATGAGCTCAGAGGCAGTCCTTGATGAACATTATGTCCTAGGAAAAATGCGGGATTATATGCAGAGGAATAAGTCTAAAGAGACTGGTCATAGGACTCTGCAGAACCCCAAATGCTATGCATGTCAAGGTTATGGGCACATGGCAAATGAATGCCCCAATAACAACCGAGACGACAGCGACAACGAGCCGAAGAAACCAAAGAATAGATCTAAAAAGCGTCCTAAGAAGTCAGGGGACACAAAATCCCATTCAACAAAGCAGAAAGCGCGTGCAGTTGAAGATGAATCCCGCGAACTGTCAGAAAAGAGCAGTGATGATGACGGGGATGAATTTGCTGCTTTAGCTGTGGAGACAGAGCCTCCAGCAGCTGAATATGCAAGTCTTATTCAAGAAAAGGCAAATAGAGCAAATGGTGATCCAACTAAATGGTGTTTTGATAGTGGTGCCACAAGTATGAGTACAGGGAACTGAGGCATCTTTGAAAGTATGCGTCCCTACCTTGGAACCCTAACTATTGCAAGTGGGACACAGATGCCTATTGAGGGGCGTGGTGTTGTTAAATTTAACCTGCCAAATGGGATGCAAGCAAGACTGGGTGGAGTTATTTATGTGCTGGGACTAGCAGAGAATTTATTGTCCCTAGAAGCTCTCCATCTTGCTGGCCTAGAATCCAGAGGATCTATATGTGGATATGAGATCCTCCGCGAGGGCAAAGTGGTTGCTGAAGGGAAGAGAATTGGAAGAACAACCTATTTGCATTCAGTCAAAGATGTGAATGCATTGCTTGTTGATGTGAAAAAGTCAAAGCAATTTGCTTGTCTTGCTCTATCTGAGGATGAGAAAATTTTAGAGAAGCAACTGCTTATCCATAGCTGTCTAGGCCACCCTGGTTGTCGGCGATTCAACTATTGTGTTGAGAATATGGATATGGTTGATCTGAAACTGAAAGAGAAAGACAAATTATTGCATGACAACTGTGAAATATGCATCCAAGCAAAGCAGGTTAAGAAGCAGAATCATTCTCCCATCCCTAGGGCAAGAAATCCACTACAGTGCGTGTATATGGACTTTTGGGGCCTGAATTGTGATGGAGCAGGTGAAGAAAAATACTATCTCTCCCTGATAGATGATTGTACTCGCTTTTCATGGCTTTTTGTCACAGCTGACTGAAGGGCTGAGAATGTTGAACTCATTCTTGACATATGGTCTCGGGCAGTTGAGAGGCAAGCCGGTCAGGTCCTATTGGTGATTAGGACTGACAATGCAATGGAGTTCCATGCATTAAAACCATGGTGCTCTGCTAGGGGCATTGAGCTTGAGTTTATTGAACCAGACACACCACCGCAAAATGGTGTAGCTGAGCAGTTCAACAGAATCATTCTAGAGGTTATGAGAGTGCTATTGCTGGATGCAAGAGTCAGCAAAAAGTTTTGGAAATATGTGGTGGTGACAGCAAATTATATCCACAATCTCACCACCACTATTATCAATGAGGATGGGGAACAGAAGACTCCTCATGAAATGTGGCACGGTCATTCGCCAGACTTGACTCATTTGCAAAAATGGGGCTGTTGAGTATTGTATTACTTGAAGCCAGAGAGCAAGCTTGAAAGTTGAGTGTCAGAAGCCACCTTTGTTATGTATGGGAAGAGCACCAGGCAGTACTATGTCATTCCACGGGGAGGCAACTCCTTACGGTTAGTGACTAGTCTGGAATTTTGTGAGAGGGAGAAAGGTTACCTAGGTGAATGGCAGCCAGAGAAACCATCATCTACTCCCTTACTGCCAGAGAATGCACCTGTTGGAAATGTACGGGTTGAGACTATGGGCAAATACCCTATTCCCCAGGTTCCTATGCAGAACGAATCTTTAGGGATGGCGAATAAGGCAGCACCTCCATTGGACAGCCATAAATCCAATGATGCGGCCCCTCATCCATCCCTTATACCAGGCAAAGGGGAGGAAAATCCTCCCATGGAGCATCAGTCAGATGAATTTAGACCTGCGGCTTCCGTGCCTGATGAATCTGAGGCTCATCCCTCTGATTACCAATCCAGAAGTCAACCAATGGACGGAGATCCCGCAGAAGAAGGTGATCTTCACCAGGTTGATCTGGAGGAGCCTACGCCAGATGGCTATGGGGAGACCCAGGGGCAGGCTACCACAGGTCCTACCATAGAGGCAAAACCACCACAGGCCGTCACATCACCGCCACCTGCAGAGGCACCACGACGTTCCACACGACTTCATCAGAATACTGTGCGAATGGAAGAGAGTATTCAACAACAGCCTCGCAAATGCAAAGCTGAAGGGGAGGAGAACAATAATCATCCAGCCCAGCGCTTGCGAGCCCATTTGGCACGATTGGCAATTGCTGTTGAACTCTATTCCATGGGCTGCAAATATGAAGTCAACAAGCATGCTTGTGTGGCACAGGAGAAAGCAGGCATAAGGATACCGCATTCCTATTCAGAAGCAATAAATGACCCTGTCTATGGCTCAAAATGGAAAGAGGCTATCATGAAAGAGCTTACAGCTCTAATATCCTTTGGTACATGGCGAGTCATACCTAGAAAGAAGGCAGAAGGTACAATTTCGTCTACTAGATGGGTGTTTGACATCAAACTAGGCCCAGATGGACGAATTGACCGCTTCAAGGCAAGACTAGTTGCCCGAGGGAATGAACAGTCAGAGGAAGACTTTGACGAAACATTTGCTCTGGTATTTCGACTAGAGAGTATGTGGATTTTGATTGCCATTGCAGTGCAACATGGCATGGTTGCCCACTTGCTAGACGCCTATAATGCATTTGTCAGATCTAAAATGGACAAGCCAAATTGCATGGAGATTCCAGAGGGACTGCAGGAATTTGATGCTGATGCCAAATTAGGCATGATCCTAGAACTTAGGAAGTCTCTTTATGGACTGCGGCAATCTGCAAACCTATGGCATAGAAAGATCAGTCAATTCCTCAAAACAATAGGGTTTAAGCCAATTACCGCAGACCCATGTGTTTTCATCAACAAGAGAGGGTTGATTATAGCACTCTATGTGGATGATATCATCATCTTTGGCAAGGATGAAGCTGAGATTGTTGCTACCAAGACAAAGTTGAAAGAGTTTCACCCTATGTCTGATGGGGGACTTGTAGACAAGCTTCTGGGTATCCGATTCACCTGGGGAAGCAAGTCTATTCGACTAGATCAGGAATCTTATGCACAGCAGATTCTTGGTGAATTTGGTATGGCTGACTGCAAGCCAACTAGCACACCAATTAGTCCAAGTGTACAGTTGAGTTCCGAAAGTACGCACCTGGATAAGGTCAACCATAAGCTATTCCAAAGACTTATTGGACGACTGATGTTTTTGGTGGTGGCCACACAGCCAGACATTGCATTTGCAGTCAATCAGTTATCTCAATATCTTGCTGTGCCAACACAAATCCACTTAGGAGTGGCAAAGCATGTCCTTTGCTATGTCAAAGGCACTATGAGACATGGCTTAACATTTAGTGCAAAGGGGAGAAAAGGATTGGCTGTGTATGCAGATTCAGCTTATGCAAATTCAGCCAAAAGCTGGTCAACCACAGGTTGTATATTCTTTATAGGCAACGCACCGGTCAGTTGGATGAGCAAGAAGCAGTCAATTACTGCACAGAGTTCAACCAAAGCCGAATATGTGGCAGTTTCAGAAGCAGCCAAGCAGACTGTTTGGATTTGACACTTTCTCTATTCCATAGGAAAGGAAATCATCTACCGCAACGGTCCAACTACCATATATGAGGACAATCAGGGTGCCATAAAGATTGCCGACAATCCTGTCAATCACCCAAGGACAAAACACATTGCCGTGCGCTATCATGCTATACAGGATCACATCAGCAATGGGGAAGTCAGACTAGAGTACCTCAGGACTGACGAGATGATTGTGGACGGGCTGACGAAGGCCACAAACCACATCACCCAAAAGCGGTTGGTTGATGGCTTAGGACTGGCCTAAGCAGGCGTAGGGCAAGAGGAGGAGAATTCAACATTACTATTATTGAGCGTTCAACACCGCTCCTTTCGTTTCTTGAGCCTTTCTATATAAGACTGGCAATTTAGTGGATGGTTGAAATTCGCGGTATTAAACGAAGGGGAGTGATGAGAATAAGGATTCGGATAATCGGGTTATACTTAGTCCGTCTAGCGGATCCTCATATAGTCGCCAGCGTGTACATACTGAAGAAGACAAGCACTCTACACATAGCGAATATAGCTATATATTCTCCCTTCTATTCTACTCGCTCCATTGGCTCATATATAGGCACGCGGCCTCGTGCAGTCGGATAATTAAAACCTCCGAGATTCCCCTGAAGTCCGTTTCACCTGTCCTCCGCTTATTCAGCATGCCCGAGTACTCGTCTACTGAAAACGAAGTCTACACTGGCAATACAAACAGACTGATGGAAAATAGAGTATTGATTGAACATTGGTGACTGAAAATCGAATTCCCATCTGGGATCCTTCAGACTTCCCTGTCATGCCGCATTAATAACAGTCGAGAGTATTTGGAGTCGGTATGGTCAGAGCATGCCATGATATTCTAATGCTGACGAGGCTCCATGAAGTTATTGAAGGTGTTTATCTCGCCTCCGTAGTCGATAGCTAGTTCGAGTCAATTTGGGAAGGGGTCGGAGCCAGTAGCAACTGCCTCAGTCGTTGGAGGAGATACAGTGCCCAACGTAGCGATATCACGTGAAGTAGCAGATCATTTGATCGCCGATTAGTCATTTTGCGCCTCAGGAACATGTTTGATATTACGTGATCAATCCGGCTATAGACGTCGATTTCGATCCAATTGCACTCTTAGGAACCATACACCGTATATCTTCATAGCTACGGAGAATAAGGATAAGGAAAGAGTAGTAATAATAAAAATAAGTGACACTACGTAGAGCCAGAATATATTTCCTGTGTAGTTATAATCTCCCCCGTGATTGGCCACACTCTCCGCCCCTGATCTTCGAACAATCCAAACCATCCAAACAATATCAACCGCCGAGGAACGAATCCTCCATGTGTTATCGAGGGCTAAGGCAGTGCGAGATGCTGGTGCTAACATGCTAAGATGGCTTCCCTCTTTTCCTTTTTCCGCCAGCTCTACTCCCTGAATACTCTGGACACCCGATTCACCACCCCGGCCACTACGCCCCTCAAGACCGCTGCCGACACGCGACCTGCCTCGAGCAAAGATGTCCGCGCAAGTGCCATTGCCAGCGGCGCGCCGCCGTCTAAGTGGAAGACGCCCGAGTTCTTCGTTTATTACTTGGTGTTCATTACATTGGTGCCGTTGATGTTCAAGACGGTGGTGGATGTCTCACAGGGTAAGGGTTTGGTGACGGGGGGAGCTCCGTTGAAAAGGGTTAGATGTTGACTCGGGAATAGAAAGCCATCCAACGTATCCTCTTTATTCGGATTTGCTGTCGACGGGCTGGATACCGGGCCGCAAAGTGGTGAGTCTATGACCAGTATGTCGAGTTGCCAGGGAGTTGTGCTGATTGATGGCTCGTCAAGGACAACTCGGATGCGCAGTATGCGAGCTTTCGCGACAACATACCCTACCTCCTTTTACTCCTCGTCTTGCATCCATTGTTGCGCCGCGTATACGAGTTCTTTTCGCACAGGCCAAACGATTCTCGGGATTCAACCGTGGACGCTCGCATGACGCAGCGGATACAATTCGACTACTATTTTGCGCTGGTGTTCATAACGGCCCTGCATGGCGTATCCGCTCTCAAAGTCCTCGCTATTCTGTCCATCAACTATAAAATTGCCAAGTCTCTTCCCAGAGCATATATTCCCGCCGCAACATGGATATTCAACATTTGCACTCTCTTCGCAAACGAGCTCTGTTCCGGATACCCCATTCAGCGTGCTGCGACGTTGCTTGCGGGCACGATGGGTGCCTCCAGCGATAATGAAACTACGCTGGTGATGTGTGGTCGTTTTCTGGATAGTTTGGGAGGGTTGATGCCACGGTGGGAGATCCTTTTCAACATCACGGTTTTGCGCTTGATCAGTTTCAATATGGACTACTACTGGAGTCTGGATTATCGCTCCGCAAGTCTTATTGAAGTGAGTTTTCCCTAGACCTATATGTATACTGTCTCATATCTAACAAACACAAGAAGAAGCAACTCGATCCAACAGCTCTGCCCGAACGAGACCGTGTTAACATCCCCGCGGAGCCGTCCGCCTTCAGTCCCCGCAACTACATCGCATACATCCTCTACTCGCCATTATACTTAACCGGTCCCATCTTAACTTTCAATGACTACATCTCGCAGCAGCGATACGCTTCTCCTTCTGTCACCCGCTCCCGCACCCTTCTCTACGGAACCCGCTTCCTGCTCACCCTTCTCAGCATGGAACTCATCCTGCACTACATCTACGTCGTGGCCATCTCCAAAGCCTCTCCGAACTGGTCCCTCTACACTCCGGCGCAGCTCAGCATGATGGCCTACTTCAATCTTCACGTCATCTGGCTGAAGCTCCTCATCCCTTGGCGCTTCTTCCGTCTTTGGGCGCTGGTCGACGGCATCGATCCACCGGAGAACATGACGCGCTGCGTGTCGAATAACTACTCCGCATTTGCCTTCTGGCGTGCCTGGCACCGCTCCTTCAATCGCTGGATCGTACGCTACCTGTATATCCCTCTTGGCGGCGGCGGCGGGGGTGGTGGTGGCGGCCGTCGCACCGGCAGCAGCAGCATAAAATCCAAAGCCCGCCAGATCTTCAACTTCCTCGCCGTCTTCACCTTTGTTGCGCTCTGGCACGACATCAACCTTCGCCTCCTGATGTGGGGCTGGCTCATCACGCTCTTCGTCCTCCCCGAAGCCCTCGCCACCTACCTCTTCCCCGCGTCCCGCTGGCGCTCGTACCCCAACACCTACCGCATGCTGTGCGGCGTCGGCGCCGTTGGCAACGTCCTCATGATGATGATTGCGAATCTAGTTGGGTTTGCGGTGGGCCTCGATGGCATGAAGGGACTGCTAGATGGGATTTTGGGGTCGTTTTCGGGGTTAGCGTATTTGGGGCTTGCTTGTTCGGGATTGTTTGTCGGTGTTCAGGTGATGTTTGAGATTCGGGAGGAGGAGGCGAGGTGTGGGATTAAGTTGAAATGTTGATGGTCTTTTTGAGGCTCCTATCTATTGCGTGGCATTTTTGGGATTAGATGTTGTAGACTAGCATTCATAAATCATTGTAATCGAGCATAGATTGCCTATAATACTTGTACACGGTTTCCGAAACAGGGTATCATCAAAGACAGAAAGGGAGAACAGCCCAAATCAAAGAAAAGCACCACACCTCGACTCCTCATGTACCTTATAACAATCCAATCCACAAGTCCGCACATGACAACTCCGACACCGAATCTTCCCCCAATATCCACAAATAGCACAGAAGAACCGCGGCGGTTTCCTGGCTATCGGCGGGCCTGCGCGCGACGCGTTATATGGCAACGGCGGTTCGGAGAGGAGGGCTTGCATGATGCGGTCTGAGGGGACGGAGGGGATACGCGAGCGGAGGAGAGGGTCATCGTCGTACTCGGAGGAGATGAGATGTTCTGTATCTGCTGTTGGTGGTGCGTCTTCTGCCGCTGCTGCTGCTGGACCAGAGGTGTCAGTGGCGACAGCGGGAGCTTCTGATGTTCCAGCGGGGGTTGAAAGCTGTGCAGCAGGTGTCCGCTTGCGTTGGCGGCCTGTAGGCTCGGCTTTGGGGGCCGCGACGGGCGTCGAGCTGCGTCTTTGAGCCGGCTTCGTTATCCTGTTGATGGCGGGACGTTGTGGGGCGTTGGCGCCGCCAGCAGCCCCCGTACCGGTGGTCTGCGCAGTTTGCGACAAGAACGCCTCCTCATCGTCCAGATGGTTCCGGAAAGTCTTCTGAGACTGTAGGATTCGACGAACATTCGATGTCACTTTTCCTCTTGTCCCTATACCGTCGTGTCAGCTACCCGTGGAACTCCTGCCAGAGTGGACAAAGCCTACCTCTCCCCGCTGCATCTTTCTGCTTGACCGGAATCGCTATCTGAATATCCCTATGATTCTCCCGATCCAGCTCTGTCAAATGCCGCAGTATCGCATTATTCTCCCGCGAAGACACATCGCCGCGCCCTCCTGGGTCGCGGATCCCGCGTTTTCTGCCGATCGCCGGCGCGATGGCTGCTTGCGCGGGGTCGAAGCCCCGGTCGGGCACGTAGGTCCATCCGGGCGTTATATTCGCCGATGACAAGGGGAGGAGCTCGATGTGGTACATGGTGTACGAGAGCGACGTGGTAGAGTGCTGGATGAGTGTTGGTCGAATTTGCAACTGTTTGATGAATGATAGACAGGAACCGGCTTAGTAATTGCTCCGCGTTTGTCTTGTTTGCAACCCGGGGAAATGACGCAGTTTGCAGAAGCTTCGGGCTGGGTATGGAGAAGCTGCTATTGAGAGTTACTTGATCATCAAATAGATATCTGGATTGTAGTAAAGCACAGGAAGAGAAAGACAACAGCCGTAGACATGCAGGAAACGCGCTTTGAATGATTCCCGCAGCGCTCAATTCAATTTCGGGAGAGACGGGAAGAAGAAAACAAGAGAAAAGAAACGGAGCACCCATTGCACCAGTCGAATACATTAGCAGCATTTGAATAGTTATACACAAGCCTATCGTCGCTTCTGCACTGAGTCCATCTTCGTCTCGAGCTCCATGATGTAGGCCTGGAGTTGTTGCGTGGCCAATTGGAGAGCCTGGATTTGGAGTTAGCTTTGCTTAAGCTCAGGCGAAAAGAGGGAGACGGAAACGTACGTAGATATCTTCGGACAGCATCTCATTTGCCGTCCTGTATTCTCCCAGAACATAATAGTAAACTGCAGCTCCCGCAGCCGCAGACCCGGAAAGAAAGCCCAGCACCCTATACGGAGCCTGGTCAGCAAGAGAATTAGCCCGGAGGTACGGGGGAGCCGCCTCACCCTCCACGAAATGCCCCAACGGGCTTCTTAGCTGGCAGTGAGGAAGAGTCTGCTGCTTGCTTGAGCGCCAGAGAGTTCGAAAAGCTTCGTCGAGCTCCTGGGGCGCCTACGGAGGAGCGCAGTAGCTGGGGGAGTACTCTCGTGCGAGGGAGCATGATGGATGTCTAGAAAAGCAATTAGCAAGAAAAGCATTATTCTAGAAAACCTCTCGAGCTTTTTTATGCTTACAGGATATTCTTATTCAGGATGTCTTGATGGAAGGATGTCCGTCCGGCGAGGATTTGACAGTGAAGAATGACGTTTGATGGGTTCCGAATGCTCGGTTGAGTCCGGGTAAATCCTTGGCCCAACCATGGCGCTTCTCCGACGGATCGTACATGAAGGCATGGCCTGACTGTGACTTTTTACGGATTGACTGTTATATGTTCTGGTGGGTTTGAATTGTTTGTATTCACTTCGCTGTGCTGATTTGCTGGGCTCACTCAAGGTTCACCATGTACTATTTACTATTGCTAAATATGCCGAGGTCCAGAATGAATGCCCTTCTAATTGGCCATGGTGCTCTCGTTGAACAGATCCACCAATAAATCATCGCGACATATGTCAAGATCCGGACTGCCCATAGTGTATGTACTTTCGAACGCATAGATACTGAGCCTATCGAAGAACGGCCGCAGCACGCGCTCTACAATCTCATCCTTTGCCGTTTCTCGGATCCAGTCTGATGTTAACCAGGGCTGTTTCGTTCCGCCGTTGGGTTCTGCATTCTCCACGGCCGAGGTCGCCGAGGTTGCGCTTTGCAGGCCCAGACTTTGGGACACTTCGTCCGCAATAGCAGTCGGTTCCCAGCTATTTGGGGGATAGACTGCGTCAATCGTATCGGCCACGAAAAGCCATTCGAGTAATTGGAAGTCGTCTGGTGAGAGCACCAACAGCGTGTCCAGGAGCTTACACGCTTGCAACATCGAGTATGGGTTGTAGGACTCCTGGTGCTGTCCTAGGGGCACCGCGGAAAGCGCCTCCTGGAGTTCAGTGTTGATCAGCGGCCAGAACGGGATCAATGTCGTCGTTGACGTCTTCAGCGTCAGGGCGCGCAGAACCATGAAGATTTCTGCCCTCGTCAAAGACGATGGCGATGATGAGCCGGTGGCTGCGAGAAGATCTTCCAGTTTTTGGAGGAGCCCCGGAAGTTCGCCGGCGAAGTAGTCGTTGTTGGCACACAGAATAAGAAGAGCGATTCTTCTGAGATTCAATTGAGCTTTTCTGTCAGCTTCAAGACGAGCGGCCGAAGCTCCTACTCCAAACATGATTCCCGCAGTACTGGGCGGCGGAAGACGAGCCATAAGTTCTGACAGTCTATCCTTATCCGCAAGAATCCACTGTCGCAAAAGGGTTATCCAACCGTCTTTCACCAGACTAATCTGAGAGCTGAAAAACCGGGAATCGTTGAATGCGTCGGCTATATCCTTCTTCCATGACTTCCCGGCAGACGGGACTTTTGCAATATGTTGAAGAAGCACCAGTATATTGCGGTTCAAGTTATTAGGGAAAAGTCGTGATCGGAGGATTGGTCCGATGACATTGGTGGATATGCCGGTCACAGCCGTGCTTATACGGTCCGAGTCTCCAAGCGTGGTGGTAATAGCAGGCATCGAAATAGCAAGGATACTCATCATGTCGTCCGGTCCGACGTTAGTAACCGAAACACCGTCGTAATCCAATGACGTCCTGCTGAGATGCCCCGAATCGGGAGACAACCCAAACGGCTTGCTCGTGAAGATTGCAGTAAGAAGGCGTAGCAGCACATCCTGTCAAAAAAGAAACAACGTCAGTAGTCCAAAATAAGAAAAAAGAAAATCAGTATTCAATGGCTTATGACATACCCCAAGCTCCTTTTTCATCCGACGATTGTCGCCAAAATTCGTGTTCTCGAGCTTTGTTCCCAGTATAGCTGCAAATTCCACAAGACGTGGAAGGATCTGCCTATGCGGGAACGGGTTACTGAGAACGTCTCGCAAGAAAGTTGTGCAGTCCGCCCATATTTCATCTAACACATCATCGTCAAGCGACCTGGCATAGGTCACTAGGAATGCCGCGAGATCAGACTCCGAGATACTGGATGTCAATGCAGATTTACGGCTTGGGTCCAATGCAGTGGGATTTGTTCGACTATAGATGGCGTTGAAGAGAGCAGGGACCGTGATCTTTGGTCTCGAGCCGTCCAGCGTGTGAAGGAGATCGAAGATGAGTGATGAATTGCCAGCATCAGCTTTGGCCCACATATCCACAAGGGTCTCAAGGCACTCGAGGACTTCTGCCGTGAAGAGATGTTCAAGAATTCGTCGCGATCGGTTTCGCATCCGCAAAGATGTGTACTGGAAGGATGCTATCGACTCTGAATTGTGAGGTGGACCACCTTGCTCAATCGCTCCCCAGGACCAGATGGAAAAACACAGACGAACGGCATCCTGAAAGCATAGGAGTACGGTGAGTTTGTTGTTGGCAGCAGTTGGACGTGTCTGACTAGCATCCGAGGTAAACACGCCAGATACCATATTCCCGAAGAAACCTTGGGATTGGTCCGGGCCCTTGATAGCTGGCACGTGAGCTTCATCGACAAGTAACCGTTCATGGGCTGTCGCGATGCATGTCTCGAGACCGGTCAACAACGCAATGGTGACATACTCTGATCGATTCTCAGACCAGGTATCTGTTTGCTTGAAAGCTAGCTGCAAATTCTCATAGGACTGGCGTATTTCCTTGCAGAAACACTCCACTAGTTTCATGATAACGTGGAATATCGAGCTCGAGTAAAGTGGAACCAAGACATCACAAAATAGCACCATCCACTTCTCGAGGATTTCTCTAGAGTTCGGAGAGCTGATCCCTTTGATAAGACAGTCTAGCAGTTGCTGAGGAGGCTGCGGCAAAGAAGAAGATGGCCCTTTGTCTGCCTTCTCGCTAGAAAAAGATAACAACGAAGGGCTTGTCAATTGGTCCCGAGAACCCATCCTTTGGTGGTGCTTTGGCCTGGGGGGAGGTGGAGGTAAATAAGCCTGGGCAAACCGAACCTTCAATGCCGCAAGTAAGGCGTCGATAATCGCTCCTTGAACCAAGACACTGCCTCCCCCTTCAAGCTCGAGATCAAGTTGATCAACAAGAAAAGAGTCAACTCCCGAATCTGCCAGCTCTTCAGCACCTGGACCTAAGAGGAGCTGGCGCATGGCAGAGAGGGTGGCCTGTTGTAACCTCACTTCCTCGATGCCTGGCTTAGAGATTGACGGCTTTTGCCCGCCGACCACTTTCAGGGTAGCACTGAAAATGATCGAATGAACAGTCCTGGATTCGGGTTGTTCTACAAGCATTGTTAGCGAAGAGAGACGTTTCGGTACGCGCTATGAACTCACCTTCCGAGGTGAACGATACATCATAGCTCCTGTCGCCCACTGTATTGTTAAGGAGAGCAATCCACCCATTGTGAGAAAGAGTAGATATAACTGCCGAGATAGTTTGGAAGAGGTAAGTGCATTCTCTGTAATCTTCCGCGCATACTGCGAGACTCTGCCCTTCGACTGCGTTTTGCGCGGCCCGTAAAAAGAGGGCGTCAAGCCTTGAGACTACCATACGAAACACTCTGTTTTGTGTTAATTTACCACGTTATCTAGAAAATAGGCAGCAAAACTCACTTGTGGATAGATGGTAGGTCTTGAAGCCATAGCTGAACCGCTTGTGAAGCTTCATTAGCACCTACCGAGAGCAGATCCAAGACAATGAAAAGAGGTCGCTCAAGCATCGACGAATGATAGGACAATTGAGACCCCCCTGTATCATTAGCTTGCTTCAGAGGGAGCTCATATGTCCCGTGATGACTATGGTTCCATAACACAAAGAACCGTTCAGCCTGCTCTACTGACGACACGTGGTGTCCTGTCAACGACGAATTGACCATCAGAGTGGTTATCGACGCCTCGACAAGGTGATCAGGCCACGAAACAGAATGCAAATGCCAGAGAGAGCGAATTGCTTCGACATGGAATTTGGGGTTTGACGGTGAAAGGAACCGCCAAAGTTGTCTGACGAGGGTCGGTGTTAAATCGGAAATGTCTCCGTAACTGATATAAAACCCCGGTGTTTGAATAAAGTATAGGCTTGTCACTGCAGAGGTGATTGAATAGACAACGGGAAAGGAGGCTGCGGTTTCTCCAGTCTGGCTTATACGCAATCTGTTCCAAGTTGCCAGATAGAATCGCCTGTCCCGAAGTATACGCGATTTAGGAACCTTCTTCAGGAGTGCTATGAGGAGATTCACTCTCTCCTGAATTGGAAAGATATCGTCGCAGCTCTCCATAGCTGATACAGCTAGCTCATGGGATTCTCGCACGATGAGCTCGCCCAGCTGTTTCGGGATAAATGGAAGAGGCGGTAGGTCCAAGCTGTCCTTGCTTTGGTCATAAAATTTATGGATTTGACCCAGGATATCAACATGACCTGTTCCAGAAGCATGTTGCGCACTCGGAGCTGTCTTTCCATGTGCCAATTTGTGTAGGAATGATCTTTCTGTGAGTAGTCCGACCAAAGCGTCCATCACTTTGATCATCCCGTTCGACGTAATCCGCCGTCGATCGCGACTTATGGGGGAGTTTTCTGGAATATTTGAAAGCGCATTTATTTTCACGAGAAGAGCGAGAGACAGCAAAGGAGCGTGGACAAGGATCATGTCTTCTTCGCGAACATTAAAATTTTCCAGGATAAAACCTGCAAGCTTGAGATTGTTTAGAACCTTTTCATAGTGATTCTCAAGGTCGTCAAACTTCCAGTCGATGAGCTCAAGAAGCTCGAAGAAAATGATACCGCTCTCGACACCATCAAAGAAGGCACTAGCGCTGCGAAAGACATCCTCGAATTGCCCTTTTTCTGCTATTGCTTCGAATGATTGCACATTCTGCATGATTGGAAGGAAAACAGTTGGGACAATGAACCCTCCAACTTCCCAACGGTCCATTAGGGAAAGCGAGATTCGAAAAGGTTTTGACCGCTCTGAGGAAACATGGACATCTTGTTGGATCATTTCTAGAAGTCCTTTTACGAGTGGCTGCAGACCAAACTGACTGAAATACTGAGACTGCGAAATTGAGCCATTGTCGGGAACAGTTTGGCTAGGGTTATCCTTTCCTGACGTTGGATCGCGAGCTTCAAAGGAAGGCCTATCGCTCGAAGGCTCTGGCCCTAGAAGCCAAGCCCATAGTCTCCGGTTCAGGCTCATATCTCGACGAGAAACAACACCAACGGCTGCAACGACCAGCCGCTGAAGATCATATTTTGTAATTCGAGACTGCAAGATTGGTGAACTTAGAGGAAGATGGGTCACCAATAAATCAAGGAAATTCCGTTGAACCAAGACTTGTTCATCAGATAACCCAGAAGCAAAGCATCGAATCAGCAAACCAGGCTCCGGCAAAATAACAGAATTGGCTGCGGCCAGCATTTCTGAAGACATGCCGGTAGAGTCGCTGGCTTCCACCGCACTCGGTCTGCGATCAGTCACTCCTAGTTTGGGAAGATAGCGGTTCAAATAAGCCAGAACACCGGTCCGTCTACTAGGGCTTGTGATCGATGCCAGGAAAAGACACTGCCAGAAATATTGGCCATTGACTGCCCCCTCTGTGCCAGCTTTCTGAGTATCCATCTGACCGGCAGCATCGCGAAATTTGTTGATAAGCCGTAACGTAGGGTCGAAGTCATCGCTCGTTTCCTCTTCGAGCCCTGGGAGGAGTGCCAAAATAATAGCCTTCAAGGCCGGACGAATAGCCCACGGTTCCAGCGGACAAATATATGTTTCTACCAGTAGCAAGAACAGAGGTCGAACCGTAAGCGAAGCGAATGTCAAAGTGGGCGCAATGCCTGGGAAGTACAAGGGTAGGTCTTGCGATAGTCCTTCCGACTAGTCAGGCAAATCATTTACCCATTAGCAACGGCACCTTTCACTCCATTGTCAGACAACCCAAACCTTTATCAATCCAAATATATATGTGTATACTTCAAGAGCCTTCTGATGGACGCCGGATGGCAGCGACGGGTTTAAGCACTGAGCCAGCCGCTTCGAAACGAGTACTTTGTGAGGAACAACCGGTAGGTCTGGAGGGTGGGTTTGAAGTGCCTGGGGACAATAATTCAGATTTGCTACCAGTATTTCCCAATTAAACAGGACACACCTTCAAAAGGCGACTGAGAAACGAGATATAATCTGCCCACTCCTGCAGGGCCGTGTCGAACAATGACAGAGCTCGCTCGACGCTGGACGCATACCGGCGATAGTTTTTGTTCTTCTTCAAGTGATCTAAACAGAACACTATCAGTTTCCATAGCTATCACTCCACCACTCATCCCAAAGACAGTAACCAGGTATCAACAGCTGGGCGCAGACCTTCCTTTCCTCGTAACCGAGGGCGCGTAAGAGAGCTGTCGGAGCTGGCAGGAGAGATCGACCTCGGAAATGCGCTGGGATCAAGGCTCATGGTGCCAATCTCGGATCGCTAGTGAAACAAAAGTCTGTAAAACCGCACTTCGTCATATTCTGCACATTAAGACAGGACGTTCTGGGCCTAACGGGTACTGACTGTCAAAGGGTCGTGGAGGACACGAAGAGGTCAGGCGGAGATGTTTGGCCGCTCGGGAGCTCCGACCACCGACCAGCTAACCAACAACGTCAACCTACGACGCTCTCTACTACCAGCCCCCAGCACACGAGCCGTAAGTGTGATGGGATTATAAGGAACCGTTTTTTGTACCCTCTTGTTGATCAGGATGCTCAACGTCGATTGAATCAGAATTTCGCCGCATGATCGAAGAGAAAGACCCCGCTATCCTGGAGGTAGCTCCAATGCGCGCGATCTAGATATGGACCAGCATGCGCAAGGACAGCAGCTACGCACTTCTTCGGACAAGGATGGAAATCATCAGGGGAGTGACTATGTGGAATCGCATCTGACGACAGATCCTACAGATTCTAGCACTCAAGACCCAGAACAGCGGCCACCGTTACCCCCGCGGCCAACGTTGAATCTACTGGACGAAAATGCAGGCGCTTCCAAAGCTGCACGGCAACAGACGCAATCTAATCTACAGGCAAAGGCCACGACAGCTATATCCTTGACCGACATTGACTCCCAGTCTGATGACCCAAAGGACATCCGCAGTCTGCCCGGGGCGTTGAGAGCAAGGGCAAGCCTCAGCCAGATAGCAAGCTCCAGAGGGAGCGAGACCGGTGATTCAGTGAGTGTGAGAAGCTCTCTTCTGAACCCGGACATTGGCGAGGTCGAAAATGTGTTTGATGACTTCATCGCCACGGAGAGTGGGGGGGTACATCAAGACAGCGACGGTTTACTTCTGTTTCCTGAGTTTCGGGCCGATGATGTGGATGATGATTTTGCAAACGAGTTTGAGTCGCTTAGCGAAATTGGTGAAATGGAGGGGAATGAAGGTTTGTAATATCGCAGGTGGAACGTTCATTTTTGCTAACCTCTTGCAGAGCTGGTTCTCGAAAAGTGGAAGGCAAAAAAGAAGCATTATCTCATTTTTTCCGCGGCTGGAAAACCCATATGGACAAGGCATGGTGATGGGAGCTTGATCTCGACCTACGTTGGTGTAATTCAGACTATCATCTCGTTTTATGAAGATGCAAAAGATCCCCTGGATAGTTTCACGGCTGGTGATACTAAATTTGTGATTTTGACCAAAGGACCTCTATACCTGGTTGCGATCAGTCAGCTTTTGGAGAGCGAGAACCAGCTCAGGCTTCAGCTTGAGGCTTTCTATATGCAAGTTTTATCGACACTGACTTTCCCCTCTTTGACCCATTTGTTCTCTGTCCGTCCATCCACCGATCTTAAGAGGCCCTTACAAGGGACCGAGAATCTCTTGTCAACACTGGCCGATAGCTTCACAAAAGGCTCGCCATCTACCCTGCTGTCGGCCCTGGAATGCCTGAAGATTCGTAAAGCACACCGTCAGACAATCAACAATGCTCTCCTGAAGACCAAGGTCAGCAGCCTTCTCTATGGCTTGGTCGTTGCAGGCGGGCGCCTTGTTAGTGTTGTGCGTCCCAAGAAGCATTCATTACACCCTGGAGATCTACAGCTCTTGTTCAATATGATTTTTGAAGCAGAGGGGGTCAAGGCTGGTGGTGGTGAGAGCTGGATTCCTGTGTGCCTACCTGGGTTCAACAATGGCGGTTATCTATATATGTATGTCAGCTTTCTTGATCTTCGCGATGAAACAAGCAATGCTCCGGACGAGGATACGACCAAGGAGGAATCGGTTGCTATTATTTTGATCAGCACGAACAAGGAAAGCTTCTTCGAGTTGCAGGGAATGCGAAACGCTCTCGTCGAAGTAAGTTTTCGTCCACAAACCATCAGGTGGAATGCCAACATAAATTGACCCATTATAGCAACTGGAAAAAACCAAGAGCATCAATATAATAAGAGCCGCCATTGAAAAAGGCCGGCCAAATACTACCGACATCGTTCCTGGAACAGTTCTCCACCATTTTCTATACAAATCAAAGCCAAACGTCCAATTTATTATGTCCTCTTTCGATCCGGATTTCTCGTCAATCTCGAGACGTCGAAGGTTCGTCCACTACCCTCCATATTTTTGTCATGATGAAATTTTCAACTGAGATTGACGCATCTCTTTTCATGGCCAGACTAATGTCCACTTACAACAATCTACATGCGAGTATCCATGCAAAGCATACATATGTTAGGGTCCACCATTGTGTCTCTCGCTCCGCGAGTTCACTTGCTTGGGTTACGCCAGCACTTGAGCTCTATTGTGTCGCTGGTCCGAATGCAAACCGAAATGCACTCGCGCAGAGCGCGAGTAAGGTCGTACAATGGGTGCGTCAAGAGGAGGAGAGGTTATTTATTATCGGGGGTGCGGTAAGTATAATAACAACAGAGGAGTGCATGCTTCTAGATGTGGTTTTCTAATTGCTCGACAGATCTTTTAACGCTCTTATGTCATGGGCGGTTCGCTTGTGTATATTGCGCCAGATCTAATAGAGAAACTATGAGATCTCTTGCATTTAGTTTTTATATTGATATTCCAGTAAAACCGAGAGATATATTTGGCCTCTTTCGAGCGTTTCTATTGCTCCATCGTATGGACCTATATGGGAGCGCTAGCCGCCCTCATACTCCATTAGTCAATCGTATCGTCCCTTAGGGCAAAAAGCTGCCGCATAAGCTCATCCGCTTTACTCCGCAGGGCATCATGGTACATGGTGTTCGTGATGAACTGCTTGCATCCCTTGATCTTTGAAGCAGTGACAGCCGAATGGTCCAGATGAACGTACATATCATCCATGTAGCTTGCTGCGTAGACAGGAACCTCATTTTTCGCCAGCTGCGTTTCGTTGTACAGCGCTGGCCAGTCATCCGTAGAAGCAAGAATATCGGAGACTTCTTTGAGTTGCTTGAGTTCGGTGTAAGATTCGAACATGTCTCGGAAAATCTACGATATGTGAGATTTATGTTGCAAAGAGAGAGATTGGGGGGCAAGTTACCATCTCGCCGGTGAAGTAGACCTCAGGTTCGTTCACGTCGATATGGAATCGTGAGTTAGCCGCACGTAGCTTATCGGCTGACCAGTTCGATGCTTGTCTGTTGCCTTTAGCATGTGGAGGTCTCTGGAATAAAAAGGAAGGCTTCAGGCCTCTCACCCCTGGCAATAGATCATTTCATGGAGGATAGCGTAAATGACATTATTATCAAAGCCACCATAGCCATCAATCGTGTTGAGAGTCGGTTGGGTCAGGAAGCCAAAGATAGCCAGATCATTTGAGGCGCGCAGAATCAAATCTATGGTTCTCCTTTAATCAAGGGTTCCCAATCGTTGAAAGGAATGGTGTCCCTACCATGAATACTATCAAGACCACCTATGTTTCGTTAGTCACAAAGTAATTCCCTATGGATACTTGATCCTACCATGCATGCCAAACAGGATACCCAGCTGCTGGATTCTAGCTGGAGTGAGAGTCCCTGAATGCACGGACACTTCGTTTTCCTGCAGATATTGGATGATCTGTTTTACTCGAGAGGCATCTTCGGGATACTTGGCATAATAGGCTTTGTTTCTCTGTTCAACCTTCTCTTCGTCAGGTCAGTTATATGGAGTAGTAACCGATCCACTGCAGAAGTACGCATACCGTAAGTAAGGGCGTAGACTGGGTCTGGTCCATTCACAAGAGGAGGAAGTCCACCACAAAGGAAAGCCTCGGCCAGCGCGTCCGGGCTTTTCAACGTGAGCGGAAATAATGTTAGAACAAAGACGCCATAATATATCACTTGATGAAGCACATACAACATAGAAAGATAAGTCACAGCGCAGAATCCACCAAAACTCTGGCCGATGACGCTCCATTTGCGCTTCTCTTCGGGATAGTCCGCTGTCAGGCATCGACGGACGGCTTCACAATCGCGGACAATATTATCTGCCCTGAAGTTCTTTATGTACTCGGCTTGCTTGATTGCATTGCCTTGTCGGGCCAGGGTACCCGCAGTAACAGTAGAGCTAAGACCAGTGCCACGCTGATCCAGGAACAAGACCTATATAAATACGAAGGTAAACATTCAGTTATTCTATCCTGGAACAAAGTAAAAGCTTCTCATACCTGATAGCCTTTGTCGAGAACTGTCCCAACCCAGCCATTATCCTGCGGGGCACGACATCCAAACCCCGGGCCGCCCTGGAGATAAACCAACCAGGGCAATTGTTTATTGTCGCCTTGATTCTTCACGGACTCGGCTGGCGTTTCCAGACGATGGACACTACGCGCAAATAGCCTCAAACTGCCATTGCTTGGTTTGCTGTAGTCTACAGGGACATCGAAGAACAACTCTGCCACACGGAGCCTTCCTGCAATAGAACGTGAGCATTTTTATAGGAAACCAATCCCAGCGTCAGAGTAAACTCATGTACCTGGAATATTGTGGACATTTCTTTCAACAAGCTTTGCGGCCATGTTGGTCTTCCTGGTGAGATGTGTGTGTGTTGATGTCGACTCTTAATATTGATTACCAGTTGACCGATTGGTGGTGCCAAGACCCTGTATTTTGGGTTTCGCATTAACCTGGGACATAAGCAAGAGGGAGAAAAGATCATATTCAAATCAAGATCAAGAAAGAATAAATAGATGACACTAATGACCATAGAGAGGTTCCAATTGGACACAGCTATCCCGCATACAGCACATTTGGATCCAATACATATAGAGAGCAAGTTGGACATAAAACCTGTATGACTCGGGCACCAAAAGTTTGAAGACTACATTAGGGATTGCACCTAGAAAAAAAGAATACAGATCGTATTGTTATCCCAAAAAACACATGAGGTCTATCTGTTGAATAGGCAGATACTTGAAATACCCGTAATGACCATTTAAAGTGGCCATGGTCATTTTGGTAGCCTAGCGGTTTTTTTGAGCCAACACTATCCGATTCCCCAATGATTGATGATTGAATGTACCCCATAAAATTATGCACAGGAGGCTTACCGGCGACGACCAGCACCACCCGCATTGTCACCTCGATCAGCCATACTGACCACCTCGCCAATCCCAGCTGCCTCTTGCTCATCTTCAAGTGCCATAACCTCCTCTCTGCTATCCCACCATCTCTCTTCTGCCATGCTGAAAGCGTCCTTCCGGAGTTCCTTCACATTCTTTTCTAGCTCAAAGCCCTTTGCATTCAAAGTATCGATAAGAATCTTTTGCCATTCCTCGGACGACCGATTAAAGAATTCCCGTAGGGTCTCGAATGGACGCGGAAGGGGCCTGTTATCATTTGCAGACGGTTCTGGTTCTTGTTCTTCCACATCTAGTTGTTCCATTTCTCGTGTCGGGACTGTCAGTTCGGTAGGCGCGGGAGAAGCAGCGTCCAGCGGTAATGCATCCTCTTCTTCCATTTCCACTTCTTCCTCTTCGTCGTCATCCTCCATATCTTCGTCGCTGTCTTCCTCTTCTTCATCGAGGAGATGCCAGTTCTCGGGCTCCTTGTAGAATATCTCTTTAACGCCATCGAGCTTGTCCAAATCGACGGAGTACATGTCGTTGAATGTGAATTCCCTGTCTCCTTTTTCGAATGTTCCACCGAAGATGAAGAGAGTATCATCTTGAACCGCTAGCTGGGCGTTGAATCGGCGATGAGGCATCTCAAAACGGACCACAGCTGGCTTTTCTGGCTCTTCTTCTACTTCCTTGGAGGCATTTAACTGTAACTCATCCTCTCCGTCATGAGAAATACCTTCCTTGGACTCCAAAGCCTTCAAGTTTTGCAAAAGGTCCTCCTCATCTGCCTTGCTCCGGTTCTTAGCTTTCATCTGGTTGGCCGCCTGCTTTTTACCAGGTCCCCTTGGGCGCCGCAAGCTAAGCGGGAAGAAACGATTTCGATCAGTATTCCAGGCGAATAAAGAGTCAAAGAACTCGCTATCAATCCCTTCCTCGCTGAGCTCAACATCATGAACTCCGCCGAACATGATACCTCGACCCTTATGGTAAGCCATGGTACAGCCTGCTCGGGGAGGGTTAGGGGAATTGGCAGGTTTTTTCCTACGCTCCCAGCGTACCAATGGTGGAGTATTTACAGGTGCTTCCGATTCAGGTTGGGTAATTCGAAGAAACCAGGTATCTTGATGAACCATTGGCTTTAGCGTCATCCGTTGCGGGCCACCCTTCTGCTTTCCTGCACCAGTGCTGGCCTTGACACGAGAGTATCCACCATACAGAACAGCGCCTGTTTCATGGGGCAGGAAAGAGAAAGACGAGCGAGGATCAGGTTTTGGTGACCCGGTCATCAATGGAGGGTTGAACCAAGTATATCTTGCGCAATCGTATACCCACAGATCCTGAAGATACTTGGTCTGCTGCGAAGTATCCTGGAAGCCACCAAAGAGGATGATATAATTCTACACAATATTAGTATCTTGTTTGCAAAAGGGATGCGAATGCACCTGCATCCAACCTTGAAATAAGTCATTCTGTGTCCGCTTCTGGCCGGTGGGCCTTTCCCTTTTGTTTCCAGACGAGTCCATTCTCTCGTTGCTGGATCCAGGTGCCAGAAGTCATTGTAATGATAGAAGGTGCCCTGTTTAGGGGATGAAAACTCTCCTGTATCGAAGTTCCGTTAGCCTCTCCAATAAAAATACATTGATCCCATATAGATGCTTACCTCCAAATAAATATACACCTCCTGTATTGCCTCCTCGACACCAAGCATGTCCACTTCGCGGGAGCGGGCTATTCGGACTCGTGACTTCTCTCCATTCGCCACGATCAACCAAATAGACAAACAAGTTATTAAAGAACGTCGCAATGGTCCCATCAAAGTACTCTCCGCCAAACATCAACAGCTCATTCCTATTCGAAGGTGATGCGAGCACCGTCGCAGATGACCGAGGTGTAGGTGGCTCCGAGACCACCTCAGTGACTTTCATAAATTTTGCCTGCTCTTCTGCATATTGCGCCAGGATGGCGTCCAAGTCAACTTCTTCTGCATCACTGTCATCACCACGACCTTTGGTCTTGGTCTTCTTCTCTTTTTGAGCGGCTTTCTTGTTCTGCTTGGCAGCTACCCGCTCCTTATGCTCTGTGGTCTTTTTGCTGCCTTTTTTGCCCATAATGAAATGCCCGTGAAGTCCGATATAAACTGGCTCTGTCTTTTTTTATTTTTAATGGATTGGAATATAGCATTGAGAGTGGTTAGTGTTTGCAAAGCTCACATCTAGTTTTCTCGGACTGTGGGGGTTGAGATCTATTAAAAGCCCCGCGGTGAATCGGTTGCGATTGACAGCCTATACACCTCTACAGCACCCGTATGAAAAAAGACACGGGAGTCGTAAACAGAGAAACAGGGCACAATAGTGTGTGTCAACACAAGATCTCACACATGAACTTTCAAGATACTTTAACTTGTAATGATACACGATCTTGCTCTGTCAAAACCTCAGGCACAAATAATGGGCTCCTTGTCACCGCCCACGTGATGACGCGTCCAGGCGCGCTCTGCCTTTCCTTTCTGAACCGCGATACTGTATCTCTGAGCTGCAAGAGACGGACGACGTACGTCAAGAGGATTCGGCACGTTCTCGGATTTCCGGGCTGGAATCATCGCAGAAACGATGAAAAGCAGAAAGACGCCCCTATGACGAAGAACAACTTAACAACTCACCTCAAATGGCTGCTGAAGCAAGGCCCGTCGCTATACCCCTCTTTGACACTATCCGCACACGAAAACCGGAACAACGCAAACGATCAGAATCCTCCTCACGCCCGGCCGATTTTGGAGCAGCCAACTGTTGATTTTGAACTTGGCAAAGAGGGCCATCCGGACAGTATAGCGGGTACATTTGTCAAGGGTACGGGAGCAGATGACGCGGACGTCAAAGTCGATGACACGAACATGGCACGGTTGCTACTTGCTCCCCAGTCCGCGAACAAACCTCGATTGCTGAGCTCCCCAAAGGAGCCTGTTGAAGGAAACAAGGCCGGGAATAGCGGTGCACATGAGAAGTCACCTTCGGAACAACGGAAAACGCAAAATCCGAATGTGGTAATAGGTATGGCAGCATATTCGTGTCCTAGACGCAACTGCAGGAGACTGACTATGATTATGGCAAAGATACCCAGTGCGATTTGCCTCCGCCACCGCACAGCATCAAAGAGCCAGCCACAACCCCCAGAAGGCCCAAACACACGTTTGATGTCGATTCGCCAATGGTCGATGTTGACGCTATTGACCTGACGGGTGAATCCGAGCTAGCTGCCGCTCCATCGTCCGAAACGTTGGAAGAGTTTGGATCACCACATCGGCTATGGACAGAGGATGCTGCATTTCGCACAGGACCCGAGAAAAGAGGGAAGAAAAGGAAAAGCGATGAATACAAATCTGACCTCCTATCGCCGCGGAGACACGTCCCAAAAGCCCGCTCACCCCTAGCATCAAACAACTCTGCGGCTTTCAAGGAGCCCGCCTTAGCTCAAAAGCAACCTGTTTCCTCCAACTCGCATTTGGCCAGGCAGCCAGAACGACAGTCATCAGTGCATTGTCGTGACCGCTCAGAAAATCGAGTCATTGCTGACTCTGATGATGATGAAAATGACTTGTTTGATAGATGGGTGCAGGATAACGATCCGATAGTGGATCATGATGAAGCATTATATCCAGTTCTTCCTAAAGACAACCGACTAAATGGCCATAAAGCTGACGGGTCACCCAAGCAGCCAAAGACCATGCCATCCCTCGTTAAAGAGAAGTCCCTAGCCGGCAACGCTTCATTGCCTACAAAAAAGCCATCTCCACAGAAGCAGCAAGAAAGCCCACCAATTCCCTTTCCTTTTCCTTCCAGCTCTCAACCTAAGCCTGATGAGACTGTTTCCAAGATACTGGCTCTTTCTGATGGCGCTCTTTGCCGCATTATAACGGAATTCAAGAATACATTGACAAAGAACTCAGAAATCGTTTATCAACAAGCAATGGAGGGGGTCCCAGCGCTTGATTTGATTGCTGTGAACAGAACACTCAAAGATCAAACAGAGGCCATTGAGCAGTTGAAGAAGGAAAAAAGGGCATACAAGATTTGTGAATCAAAAAAGAACGACCTGAAGAAGGCTCTCATGCAAGTGATACTGCAAGGAGATGACCCTTCGTCAATGTCTGAGCTTGCCGAGAGTCGAGTTGTGTCCGCAGAACTCGGGCAAATCGGGGAAACCATTCGTGGGCTCCTTTCACGGGCTAATATCCTCCATATGATTTCGGACTCTTCGGTCAGAGCAACTGCAAGGTATGCTAAGAAGTGAACAGCTTACTGCCGTAATAATAGAAACGATACTAACACTGACCCTACCCAAAGTTCGCCCACCCGGTTACCGCAAGCCGACAACCCATCCCAATTACGAACATTAAGCCCTACGACTAAGGCAGTTCCTGAACCTACGATGGACGATATATCTGGATTATTTGATTATGACGAGCCAATGAGTGGAGACGAGGACGTTTTCACGCGTAATATGGGATCGCCGGCTCCCCCAGTTTCTGTACGAGAAGCAGATGAATTTGGCTTGGATGCAGATGAAGAAGATATGCTAGAAGTTGCAGGTCACTTTGAGGATAAACAGTTCCCAACAGAAAGCGGATATGAATCACGGAGTCGGACAGTTTTTGGTGAGATGTCTGGGAACGCTCGGCGAACTCCTTGCGTTGAAACTTCCGGGAGCGATTTACGGATACTCTCCCCTGAGAAATCGCCGATTCGAACGGCTCTCTGGAACCAGCATTTATGGTCAATGGACGTGAAGAATGCCTTGAAGGACCGCTTCCATTTACGCGGTTTCCGGATGAATCAACTTGAGGCCATTGATGCAACTCTGGGCGGGAAGGATACTTTCGTCTTGATGCCAACAGGGGGAGGAAAGTCACTATGCTATCAGTTACCCTCTGTTGTTTCCAGTGGATCTACGAGGGGAGTGACGATTGTGATATCTCCATTATTAAGTTTGATGCAAGATCAAGTTGAGCACTTACAACGACTTCAGATCAAGGCCCACCTACTTAACGGCGGAACACAGAAAGAAGAACGGCAATGGATGATGAGCACACTTTCTGGCTCAAGGGCGGAAGAACACATTCAGCTGCTCTACATTACGCCGGAAATGATAAATAAGAGCCAGGCCCTTACCCGGACTCTGGAAAGACTCCATAGCAGGCAAAGGCTCGCACGGATTGTCATCGATGAAGCTCACTGTGTTAGCCAATGGGGTCACGACTTCCGGCCTGATTACAAGGAATTGGGGGAGATTCGCAATCTGTTACCTGGCGTTCCAATGATGGCTCTGACCGCAACGGCAACGGAGAATGTCAAGGTCGACGTCATTCATAACCTGAAGATGCAGGGCTGTCAAGTGTTCACGCAAAGTTTTAACCGTCCGAATTTGACATATGAAGTGCGCCCAAAGGCGAAGGGTGCCGACCTTCTCTCCAGCATTGCGAATGTTATCAAGACGTATCGAAACCAATCTGGAATTGTCTACTGTCTCTCTCGAAAAACCTGTGAGAAAGTCGCAAAGGCCCTTAGTGATCAATACAGCATCAAGGCAGCTTTTTATCATGCAGGCATGGAGACATCCGAAAAGACCGAGGTGCAGCAAAATTGGCAATCCGGACGTTATACCGTGATAGTTGCGACTATTGCTTTTGGAATGGGAATTGACAAGTCAGATGTCCGATTTGTGATACATCACAGCATCCCAAAGAGTCTGGAAGGATACTACCAAGAAACTGGGCGCGCAGGTCGAGATGGGAAACGCTCTGGTTGTTACCTTTATTATGCCTATAAGGATACCTCAACAATCAATCGCATGATCGATTCCGGTGAGGGTAGCAAGGAACAGAAGGAACGACAGCACCAAATGCTGCGAAATGTCGTTCAATACTGCGAGAACAAGAGTGACTGCAGGAGAGTACAAATTCTTGCCTATTTCAACGAGTATTTCCGTCGCGAGCACTGTAATGCGTCATGCGACAACTGCAAGTCAGACTCTGTTTTTGAAACACAGGACTTTACTGAATACGCTGCTTCAGCTATCAAGCTTGTTCGTCATTTTCAAAACGTGCTAGACGAGAAAGTTACCCTGTCATATTGTGTGAATATTTTCCGTGGCAGTGTAAAAAAGTTCAGGTCTCCCGAACACAGGAAGATTCCATGGCATGGCGCCGGCTCCGCCCTACAACTTGGTGAGGCAGAGAGACTCTTTCAGCGCCTGCTGAGCGAAGGGGCTCTCAGAGAAGAAAACGTGGTCAACTCCAAGCGATTCGCGACTCAGTATGTCAAGATTGGCCGACGGGCCGCTGAATTTGAGACTGGGCGTCGCGAATTGAAATTACAAGTTCGGCTTTCTCCTCGCAAGAATACAAGCCGGTCCAATAGTGGAAATAATGACGACCACCCACAATCTACCAACGTATCATCGCCTGTCCAATCAGCGAACCAGCGTCGTCTGGCCCGGTTTCAGCACCGCGCTGGGGATTCTGACGATGATGACTCGGAAAGCGCAGATAGTGACGGCTTCGAGAAGATCAGAGTTGCCGGCAAATCGCGACAAGAAAGGAAGCGACTTTTAGGGCCGCCAATAACTGAAGATGGTGATTTCTCGCGACTTGACCCTCTTCACCAAACAATCGCGGAGGATTTCATGTACTATGCCAAGCAGTATTGCCAGAGTGTAAGTTAGGTTATTCTCATCATTTTGAATGACATGTTAACTTTGGCAGATAATGCTGGAAAGGAACCTCCGCAGCCAGCCTTTCACAGACGGTGTTCTGCGTCAAATCGCCGTGCAGTTCCCCAAAAGTAGGGCTTCCTGATTCTCAGCTACGCAGTGGGTGAATGTTAACAGTAATAGATCTGAGGGAACTCGCCACAGTCCCCGGAATTGACGCCGACAAAGTCTCGCGATATGGAACACAGATACTAAAGCTCGTAAGAGACACTGAGCGCCGACTTGCAGAGCTTAAACAAGAGGGTGATGACGCCAATGGCGTCATCCCAGACCCGAACCACACCAATGTGATCAATGTCTCCGATGATGATAATGATGGTAAGGATGACAATGTCGGTAGGAGTGGAAATGCCGACAGTGATGAAGAGTTCGGCGGAGACGACATCTTCACGGGCCAGCCACCGTCTCTTTTTGACGTCGACGACAACAGCGTCGTCTCAAGCCGTTTCTTTTCTAGACAATCAACACAATCGACCAAGAAATATCACGATGCTGTTTTGGAAAATAGTGGCTCTAAGTCTCGAAGAACCCAGACCAACAAGCGGCCACGCAAAGCCCCTTCTACCTCAGGGCCAAAAACAAGAGGATCAAGAGCCAAAACTGCCAAGCCCGGTGATAATGCAGGCACCGGTCACACCGGTCCAAGCAACCGCTCTTCCTCATCCCGAAAGACCTCATCAAAAGCAAAGCTCTCTACAGCCCGCATTCCTATGATGCCTGTCTGATATTTATTTCGTTTTCTTTCCTGAGTGTATTGCTGCAGTGATATTCTAAGGCTTTTGAGAGGCTGCATTGCTGTTATTCTTTTCTTGTATTCATAGGTGTTTTGTCCATTTTCTGCATCAAGGCATTTTGCGTTTTCACTGACATGCACGAGCTTGAAAGCGATTTGATGTTGAATCTCGCCGGGGGCTATACTATGATGGTTGAATGTACGATGCGAGAAATTTGTTGGGTATGGTTCTATTCGAATATCGGAGACCAGTGTCTTTGTTATTAGTTATACATAATATGAATGTGCAAACCATTAACCATCTAATGAACGTCCAAAATCAATCAATCTTAACCGTCTGGCATCACGAGGATGAAACTGGGCAACCTTGGCCCTCACTAAGAACCTAGAAGCTGCTGAATCTCGAGGAAGATCGATATATGAAGTACCGGCTTCCAGCAGAGCATCGAGAAGACCGTGCATTTCCACCGCCGCTGCCTCCCTTCTGTTGGTTGGATTTGTTTGTCTTGACTGTCGATGAACAAACTCATCTATCCGTTGTTGACCGTCATCGTTATTCGAATTTGAAGCTCTCGGCTTCTTAGGTTTCCCGTGGTTCGTATAGCCTGTTTCTAGCGTAAGGTCGGAGATGTCTATCTCATCTCCAACGGTTGGACCGCCTAAACCTTCCGCGGCAAGCATTGCAGCGAGAGTGTCATCAACGAACTTATGAAGTGCGGCTTTCAGGCTTTCTGAGTCTTTATTGAGTTCCGCATTTTTTGATCGTTTTGTGGCAATGAACTCCCGCGCAAGTTGAGAAGGCGCTTTCTCCTCTTTCCTGGACTTTTCATTCTGAATCCTTGCAATTCTCTCTTCTAACCCTCGCCTGATCGCTTGGGCGTCTTGCAAATTTGACTCTTCTTCTTTTAAGCGCTGACGGTTGGCTGAGAGTCTCTCTGCCGTCATCGACACCGATAATTTACTTTCTTTTACCAGGCGCGATATCTCCTCAATAGCCAAGAGAGATGGCAATGGCGTTCCCGGAGTGGGTAGTTCGTGCTCTGACCCTAGGAGAGAATCATACGCCCTCTTGGCTCTCCATATTTGAACTAGACGAGACCTTGGGTTTGCGTCTATGTTTGAAATGTCGTGTAGCTTAGACACATCCTACTCCAACGCGTTAGAATTTCTCTCTAAATTCCGTGTGTCCTGGGGCTGTTTTATACGCAGCGTTGGGCATACCTTTTGTATATCATCGTCTTGGAGCTGAATCTGATTTTGTAGGTCTCTGACTATAGAATCCAGCTTGTCATTATATTCCTGCGTCGCCGCAGAATCAAGTGGCTGCTGGCCATATTCTTCCTCTGTCTTTTGGCGTTGCTGCGAAAACTGCTGGATCTTCGCGACAGATTCCTGTGATACATCCATGGGGGAATAATTGCACGCTCAATGGGTTATAGATTTCAAGCATAGAATAACCTTCCAGTCAACATGGCACTGGTCCAGCCAGACAAATGCGCCCGAAACTCCGGTGCTCTCGGTTGTTTGGATCTCGCTTTCTGATATCACGGCACGTGATCTGACCCGCGTCCTTCCATATCGGGTCTAGCATGGTCCCGTGTCCGGCACCTTCCTGACCTCGTCTCGCAACTTCACCTCCAGCTTTCCTCTCTGATCCCTGGATTCAACCGACTCATTCGCCCTTCCATCTACGTTTGGTCTCTTTTTGTCGCCGGTACTGTTGTCGCAGAAGCTTCCAAGTTTACGGCCCCGCGTGCTCCCTTTGTTGTTTGTGCTCTCTCAGTCCGTTGAGTTGAGCTCCCTTGCGATAGCCCCTTTTTGAATTGGTTGTGTGGCGGGCTCCTCTGTCTGCACCACGGTGGTAGGGAAAGCCGTCGCGTTGCTTCTGGGAGAATAAGAATAGGACGAGTTTTGGCAATTTGGTTTTAAGGCTTCATATTGCTTTTCTCATTTGCCTCCTTTTTTACCCAGCGCTGCTCAAATATTCACGCTCCTCACCACACCACGCCCGGACCCTGAAATATCCTCTCTCTGCATATCTTCCAACACCACACCAAATAATCACCTCTGTCCTCCGCTCCCTTCGCTCCCCCGACTCGAGAGCAGCAGGGCTTTTATTTGATAATCCCTCATCAGGGCTTTTCTCTGGCAAGGCTTCTCTGCTCCAAAGTCAAGGCCCGTGAATACCCAACATACACATTTCCTCCTCTGTCGGCCACATCTCTCCAACTTCACTTTCTTCATTTTGCACGATCCACCAATCTTCCCAATCATTTCAAGCACCAGATTCCCTCTTCCGTCGATCGCCAGCACCAGCAGGTTTTATTGGGAATTCCTGGTGTACATAATCGATCAAATAAAGCAGAAAGAAAAAAACAGAAAACAGAAAACATTCTCTTGATACTTCGACTTTCTTCGTAAGTCAAGCAAGACTGCACAATTGATTGAGTCAAACGATGTCTGCATCACCGTCTGGTTTGCAATCGACCAAGCGTCCCTTGGAGGACCCTTCGTCCCCTTCGGGCCCCAACGATCAACCGGAAGCCAAGCGTCCTGCCTTGGACAAAGTAGTTAAGGGAGACGAGTCCGAAATCAGGACTGAGACTTCCACCGACGGTCAGGGTGACACGACTGTCCCCGATGCTCCCAATGGCAAGGGAGTTTCCTCTGAGACTCAGCCGATCCAGTCGACCGCATCTCATGCTGAGCGAGCCGGCTCTCAGTCGGATAGTCGTCCTCAAGATGAGTCGAGCTGGATTCACATCCGTGCTGTGATATCGAGTCAGGAAGCTGCCACGGTTATTGGCAAAGGTGGGGAAAACGTGTCTCAGATTCGTCGGATGTCGGGAGCCAAGTGCACCGTTAGTGATTATTCTCGTGGCGCCGTGGAACGTATCTTGACCGTCAGCGGTCCCCAGGATGCCGTTGCGAAGGTAAAGTGGGATGGAATCTCCATTTGACGTAATAAATGCTAATTGAAAACCAGGCATTTGGTTTGATCATTCGTACTTTGAACAATGAACCCCTCGAGGCCCCTTCCACTGCCCAGTCCAAGACTTACCCTCTCCGTCTGCTAATTCCCCATATCCTCATTGGTTCCATCATTGGCAAGGCTGGTGTCCGTATTCGCGAGATCCAGGAGGCATCTGGTGCCCGTCTTAATGCCTCAGATGCTTGCCTTCCGTTGTCTACTGAACGATCTCTCGTCATTCTCGGTGTTGCTGACGCCGTACACATTGCCACGTACTATGTTGCCGTGACTCTCGTTGAGCAACTCACTGAACGGTTCGGAGGACCGGCTGCTTCTGCTTACGCGACCCGCAGCGGCGGCCCTGCCGGTGCAGTCCCAGGTGGCATGCAAGTTGTGCCATACGTCCCTCAACCAGCTGGTGGTCAATATGGCCATCCAGAAACCTTTAGAAGACATCATCCTCACCCCAACCGAGCAGCAGCAGGCGCTTATGGCGTTCCCTACTTGCATGGTGCGCCTGCGCCCACCCCTGTCACGCAACCAATGCCATACGGCCCTGCCGCCGCTACCCCTGCTGCTGCTGTTCCTCACCCCGCATACGCGGGAGCTGGTCCGCAGCCCACACCTTACGGTCCTCAGCCTACTCCAGCTGCACGCGGAGCTCCGACACCTGCAGCCCCAGTTGGTGGCGTGATGCCCGGTCAGCCGTTAACACAGCAGATTTACATCCCTAACGACATGGTTGGTGCAATCATCGGGAAGGGCGGTGCTAAGATCAACGAGATTCGGCACTTGAGTGGCAGTGTGATCAAGATCAATGAACCGCAGGAAAGCAGCAACGAGCGATTGGTGACGATTACGGGGACTCAAGAGTGTAACCAGATGGCATTGTACATGTTGTATTCCCGACTTGGTGAGTTTTAAGCCAAAAATGCTTCATTGAAGCAAAAGAATAGGAGCTGACTGCATGATGCAGAGAGTGAAAAACACCGCATCTAGATATATTTATATACCGAAATGGTGTAATTCTTCACGAAAAGTCGTCTGTTACGGTCGCCCTAATGACTTTCTTTTTTCGGGGATATCCGTTTCTCGTGTATTTTATTGAAAGGCGCCTTTTTTTCCCCATCGTTTTATATTCGTTTGTAGTAATCATCAATAAACCTCTTTTCTACATTCTTACTCACCTGCCGTCCCTCCAACAAACAACTCACAGCTTCTGGAAACTCACATGCTTCATTTTCAATCCCCCAACGGGCGTCAACATCTTCTCCCGAATAGGCTTAATCGACCCCATAAACTCCTTCGAGCCTTTAGCCGTCAAATGCTTCTCAACACTCTCCCATCCAACAGCCAAGAAATGCACAAACGCCTCCCCAGACGGACTCGCCTGATGCTCCACGGCACCAGGACGCTCGACCTGTCCCATAGTCCAGGACCTCGGCCGGTCTTTCTCAGGGAGATGCTCGGTGAGGGCGGTGCGGAAATTGATGAGGTCCTGGCTGAGGGCCTTGTGCTCGCCGGGGGTCATGGAGGTGGGGAAGGCGAGGGCACAGAGCTCGGTGACGGGGTTGGCGGTTAGGGTTTCGGTGTCTGTGATAGATGGCACGAGGGTAGTGTAAAGCGTTGTTATTTCGGTGCCGGGTTCGATGAAGGGGGTTACTTGTTGGGAGAGGCTTGCGCCGCGGGCATCATTCCAGACTGTTCATTTTATCCGTTAGTATCTCTTTCCAACAAGGATATGATATGGCGCCGTCATGCGCAGGAGAACCCCGTCGTTTTCGTGGTAGGGACGGGTGTTGTTACCAATAACCCAAGCAACGACACTCTCATCCTCCGCTGTCCTCCCCCATGCCGAACTGTGATGTCCGCTTTGTTGCTTTGTCGCTTGGAGGATATCGAGTAGTTGTCTGCTGTCTCCGTTGGCAGTAGGGTCTTCTGGCTTCACGCTGGATTTCAGCTGGAAGAAGATAAATTCGGCGGTTTGGGACATGATGATGTGGGGTATTATTTGAGTATCGGAAGTAGTATGGTACGCGGTGGTATCAAGGCTGATGATGGACTGATCCGTATTAGGAGATGATAAAGTTAAAGAGAAAAGGAGGGGAGAGGAGCTCTTTTTAAGATGTCAAGAGATGTTGCTGATCGTGGTGTTGAGTGACACTGCAATGATGTCAGTGCATATGCCTCCACAGACTACAAAGATCAAAGTAAAATAAGAAAGCCAAATGAAGCATTATTATAAAATTTGGAAGAATATCAGTCAAATGTGCATAATTGATTTCTTAGACAGCCCAAAGGCTTGCTTTTTCCATTTTGGTGCTCACCCCTCACTCACTGAGTAGATCTGAGCATACTCTGAGTGCCCTGAGCTGATCACTGAGCAGGGCCTGAGCCAAGGTGAGCAGTCTGAGCAAAGGAACCTCAATAAAATGCACTGTGCTAGTTCCAATAGTATCCACTTTCCACTGTCATCTCACTCAACAAAGCAATGACGGTAATCAATAGAATAGGCAATTAAGATCATCATTGCCAGCTTTTCCTCAGAGATAGTAGGGGTTGGACTCGTTTGCCAAGCCGAGTTGGACTCTCGAGTCTCGAGTTATGATTAAGGGTCCAATACTCAGACTCGACTCGTTGTCACACCAGGGCAAATTCTTCTTTGTGCTATCATTGCTATCTTTCGCTACATGGTGAGCCTGTGGCACTGTTAGAGATTAAAAATGAAAAGTAAAACATAAAAATTATCAATAGTTACAAGACTTTTTCTTAGTTATAGCTTCAGAAGTTAAATAACTAATGATTCATGACCTGAGCTGATTACTTCTTCGAGGACCTCCTGCAACCATATATATAGGGAGCACCCCCATTACCAGCACTCAGTCTGAAAGAATTTTTTTCACAAATATATTGGGGTCTAGGGCTCATTAAAAATTAACAGCGCGGACTATGGGGGCTTAAGCGGATAGCTTATGGAAATAGACCTAGTTAGTTAAGCTAGACCGAGATGACTGCAACGAGAATTATATTGAAGTCTACCTACCTATCTAAGACGACGAAAAGGGACAGAACGCAGAAGATGACTCTTTTTCGGATGAACAAATACGAATAAGAAAAGGAACAGTCTCAGAGATGGTTGCCACATCCAAGAGACCAGAAGATGGCAGTCACGCGGATTCTCGGAAATGATTATGCGAAATATAACTAGTTTCGAAGGGAAAATCACTGGCGACACGCTCAGCCTCCTTGGCTTTTCCCTCCTGCACCAGCTCCACGGTTTTGTTGAATATTCTCTCCTGGTCTGTCTTCAGGGCCATGATGCCTTGGAGATGGGCGAGGCCAACGGCGTCCAAGACTTGAATGATTATTTTGTATCCATCGCGGTCTAGGCTTTTGTGTTAGCAACAATAGTACTATCGAGTGTGGCAGGTAAAACTTACCGAGCTCCTTGATCTTTTCTGCATGTAAGCCATAGATCCGTCTGAACAGCCGTTGCTCCTCTTCTTGCGCATCAACTGGCCGCCGTTCCAAAAACATACTGGCGTCCGCCAGTGCATCTCCACCATGGACAACTGATTGGTTCACGGTCTTGATCTGATCCTTATGGGTTTCCTTATAGCCGGCGCAGTGATCTTGCAGAAATGTAAGGTAGGCCCGCTCTCTCACAGTAAGATAGACGTTGCGAAGATCACCGAGCTTTCGATTATCCTCTTTGATTTCCTCTACCTGAACCTTGATGCTCTGGTTGTCGTCTTTTAGCTTCTGGTTGTCGTCTCTTATCTTCGCCACCTGAGTCTCGAGGTTCTGGAATCGGTCCTCCATGGACTGTATCAAAGTTGCCCCTTGCTCATTCGCGATAAGTGATCAGCCATGTATAGTTCGCATGGTTGCTGTGGCCGATGCCTCGTTGATGATGTTATTTGTCTCAGAAGTGTTTTCGTCCGTGACTGCGCCAGCAATGACAAATTCAACAGGTCTCTGCTTTTACCAGTGATGTGTTAGTCCAGTCACAAATAAATATGCAAAAATGATAACTAACCTGAGTAACTTGGGGCGGTGCATTTCTGCCCGCATCCAAAACCTTTTGGCCCTTTTTGGGAGGCATGATGTCACAACAATTCTGTAACTAACAAGCAATGTTATTGGTTGTGTGACAACGATTCGAGTAAGAGTTCAAAGTCTGGACTTGAACTCACCCCATGAGTCCAGTGAATGGACTCAAACTCGCGAGTCAACTCGACTTGTGTGACATGCTAGTTATTGGTAAGAACTAACAGTCAGAGGAGAACTGGCAGATACACAGACACATATAGGAGTAACTCACAGAAGGGGAAGAGATTGTACTTGTAGCTGGGAAAGAAGGGGACCAGGCCACATCAAGGTGAGATCTGAGGGCAGTATGGAGAGGCAAAGGAAGATGATGAGAAAGGGTGAGAGAGCGGAGGGTGGGAAGAGTTGTCTTTCCCAATTAGCCAAAAGGCAGACCTGTTGAGTGAATCCCCTTCTAGGCCCCATTCAGAACAACAGACCTATTGGGTGAACTTCCTCTCACTACTGGGGCTCTTCATTTGTGTGCAGTTCTGATCACTGCCATTGATCTCTTTTCAATTCCCTTAGAATCTTTATCCTTTGCATGTTCTCAGGCACTGATAGTGCTTGCATCCAGTGACTGGAACTGATTATCTGTATACAAGATAAGAGGACAATATCAACCATTCCCTTAAAACCCTAGGCTACATGCAGAAAAAAGAAGAAAAAAGTTTCTGGCCAGAAGAACTAAAGATAGCTCAACCATCCTCCAATTTATAGATCAGAAGTTCACCATGCCATCCCATGGAAGACCGGCCAGCAGCCAGTGCCTAAGTACACCACCAGACCTCACTCTTACTACCAACCCAGTCCCCAGAACCCGCACCTTTGCACTGCGGTCTTTCGGCTCCAGTGCAACGCCCAACATCAGAGCCCTCCTACACAGTCCTCAAGATGTACGCGCAGAAGCTGACCCGGCAACGTATCTAAACCCAATGGGACGCACAGCTCTTCCCGACACTCCAGGATGGAATCTACCAGTTACTCGAAGAGATCTTGCTACGAATCTGGGCGTTGATCCGACATGGGAGTTTCATGCGTTTGTTGTGGACTACGCACCAGATACGCTAGAGAAGATCCCATAGGCGATCCGGAATTTGGTAGATGTGGCTCGCCGTAATACCAGAGCGCAGCCTACCTCTGCGTACATGGGAGAAGTGCTTCGTTGGTTTAAGATTGATGTTTTGTTGTGCAGGATGACGAGGTCTTGTCTCGTGCATTGGATGATTGCGTCCGCGAGGATTTCAGGGCGCAATTGCGCGGGTTGCAGCAGCTTGATGATAATGATTTGATCCACATACCTGCTCGTAATGATGCGTGCTTGGTGCTCGATCGATCTGTTGTCTTCATGTTGGCAGATCTTTCCTTCCCTGAGGTTTCCTTCCCTGAGGATTTGAGGGATGATTGGTCGCGGCTCCGTAAGAAAATGATCAAAGTTGTGGGTGCGTGGTGGAAGCGGCCTGCTACAAATGTGTTTGCTCATCGAGGCGTGGGATATTGTCCGATTAATTCTCTCGCATGGTTTTACATGTTGATCTCGACGGATGCGAATAGTGGCGCGATGCAGGATTTGTGTCTGTTGGATAAGTCCTTGTGAAGTAGAGAATGGCTTGTATGGACTGACGAAAACCATGGATCAAAATAAACTTGCATGGTATATCTAAATTGCTTTGACTATACCAAACCAGTCATTTGTTTCCTCAATAGAGGAATAACTGACACAAGATCTGACTAGGGATTCTCAAAGCACATGTGTGGCTCCTTAGCAACCATTTCCCATTCGTACCATCCCTCTGGTGGTTACTGGTTCCTTTGTCACTTCCATCAGATGCCCCATTGTCTGATATGTTTCGGACACTTTCTGGAAGACAGTTCTAGAAGAACCGTGTAGAATCTTCTTCGGGTTTGAATATCTGTCGCAGACGAGTTTGTCAAAGAGGATCTTCTCAGAGCCAGAACGCTGGTCAAACAAATGCTTGTATTCATATTGGTACAGTGATAGGCAAAGTACTTGACATGGTTTGGGGCCTGGACCAAGCCCCCTAGCCCTAATTCTCTTCCCAAAGATATAAAACAAGAACGGGATTGGAATCAAGATGGCCACAAAGCCCAGCACACTACCAGCCCAACCGACTCCCAGACGATGGAACATGACCTGGGCGAAAAGTGGGAACGAGCCAGCAAAGATACTGCGAAAGAAGGTATTTGCCGCGACAGCACTTGCCGCGAACTGCTGGAAGGTATTGATGAGGTAGTTGAGGGCAGCCTGGAAGATGGTGAAGAAGCCCAGACCCATGAGCGCAGCACAGACGATGGGGCAAATCCAATAGATAGAGGGATAATTGCCCGTCCAGGCGAAGACAAAAAGGCCGCTGGCGAAGAAGACAGAGCCCAGCATCATGGGCCGGAGACGGGCCTCAGGGACGGGGAAGTTGTTGTTTGCCTTGTAGCGGGTGATGTAGAAATGCTGGTTGATGAGGTTGGCTGCCGCGCTGAAGAAGATGCCAATCAGCATGGCGAGAAAAGGCAGGGCCCCGACGACTTGGTTCCACCCGCGACTTCCTGGAAGATGATGGGGAAGGCCGCCAGAGAGGTAGATGATGCCGTAGACGAAGGATGTGTACAGAGCCATCAGGAAGCAGATCGGGGTGGCGAGGAGCTTGAATGGACGCACGAGATACTTGTTGGCGATTTCCTTGAAGGTGACGTCCCATTCTTTGTGGTGTGCGTGCAGGGCCCAGTTGCTGCTTTTGAAGTGTAGCCGTTGCGCCTTGTACACGAGGAGGACTGGCAGGTAGCTCTCGTTGAGGAAGAGAATGTCCAGTAGGAGGAAGAACATTATGAGGATGCCGGTGATGTATTCTGTCCAGCGCCAGTGCAGATAGCTCTGCATGATGGCGCCACCGGCAATGGGGCCTATCACTAGGCCGCCAACCACGACCATGGCGTATCCCACAATGGCTGCACCGCGTTGTTCGGCGGTCCAGATGTCTCCTAGCACTCCGCCAGTGTTGGTTACTGGTGCAGATCCAAAGAATCCAGCAAAGAACCGGGTGATCATCACGGTCTGTAAGTCCTTGGCTGTTGCTGTTCCGAGTGAGAATATGGCTGCAACGAAGTAGAGCGCCAGCACGGCTAGCTTGCGGCCGTATAGCTCTGATAACGATGCTCACATCAGACGACCAATTCCTATGTAACTCAAGTCAGCCTTTCGTATTCCAATATCCGTTTGTCAAGCAGACGTACCAAATCCAAACAAGAGCAACGATGTGCCTAATGTCCCAACTTCCGTGCCAACGCCAAAGTATCCGCTAACCTGAGTTGTACCCGTCGAATAACTTCAATTGCCAGTGATATATAGATCCTCAGTTCTGGTATGACTGTCCAACCTACATTGAACTTGCCCATGTCACACCTGAAAACTCCTATTAGCACTGACCAACTGGTTCATTAGGAAGAACACATAACACAGGAACATACCCATTGCCGTCAACCCATACAGCGCCATCGTAACTGCTTTCTTCCCAAACCCCCAGTTCATCGGTCGATAGGGATCATCAGGTCCATCCCATTGGGCCTTTCACCTCTCCCCAGAATCTCCTCCTTCCAAGCATTCAATTGACAATGGATTTAATTATGAGAGGGAGCGCTATGCCGAGCAAGCAATCAGTGCGTTTTTGATTGTAGGCACGATATCGATGGCTCAAAAGAAAACCTGGTATATGATATCATTCCAGCAAATGGTCTCGTTTTTCTTGCAGGCTAACTGCGCAAGTTCCTACAGTTGAAAAAGCAGAAAGGTCTTTCTCCAGGGGCTCCATTTAAACTGCAATTCCAATTACCCAAACATTGAGCGTTGGTCAGATTACCACTTATGTTATCTGCCCCAAGATTCTCGGGGTTTCGGTCTTGTCAGCGTCGGCTTCGTTCTCGTTAGTAGTAGCCTCACAATATCTTTATGACCTTTTTCCGCTGCCCATGATAGCGGTGTCCGCCCAGCCCTAGTCCTTGAGATTGGGTCAGCCTTGCGGTCGAGTCGTACCAAGGTTCTGTCTTAGCCTTTAGAATTTGAAAACAACTGTGCCTATACATGGTGTGGGAGGCAGTTTCGGACGGCTCTGTACAGTGATACTGCAAGAGGTTAGCCCACACCCGTCTCATGACAGTTCGGCTCTAATAATCGACTTCCCCAGTTCCCCGAATCCCACTTCAAAACTTCACTTTTCCAAACCTTTGCCTACAAGGACGTCGGAATAGGCTTCTACCAGATGAGATCAGCGTTGAGTTGCCGACAAATAAACGATCAACCAATCAGAAGGCACATCCTAATACATCCATTATTCAGCTGACAATCCACAAGGCATCAAAGGCATCAAACAGTGGAACAACAAACAACCATGCCCAAAAGAACCTCCATTTCCCTCCTACCAAGCAGCACAGACAGGTGCCCAGAATGAACTTTTCAAGTTCTATAGAAAGACCCAGAAAGGCTGCCAAGGCTTCATTTAATATTGGGAAGCTTTTCAAGAAACCTTCAGCATGATCTCATGAGCATCTATCTCTTCTGAATATAGAAGAAGATCATGATATTGATCCTGTTGGAATTATTGGAGATACTTACCTCTCACAGCCTGAAAACCAAGGTATGACCACAAATTGCTGCTTATAGCTTACTGGGTATCACTGAATTCATTTTCACTTAGTGTTCACTTCTGTCAGAGAGGATTTCTCCAAGCCTACTGTCACGGCGCTCGGAACGTAGCAAAGATAATAGTGCATAATATTCCTATCTAAGCTAGTTGTAGCTATACGACTAGAATATTCGAACTAAAGAAAGAAAGAAAGAAAGAAAGAAAGGAGAGGAAGAGCCAATCCTCGTACGCTCCTTTATAGCCTCATCGGTCAGCGGTCGTCGTCAGCTCTCTGCGCGATGCCGGCTGATGTCCATCGTCTGCATCGTCGACCGGGATGCCGTTTGTCTACCATCTGCATCATCAATTGGGATGCCGTTTGCCTACCCGTCAACTGCTATCCGCAGATAGGGCAACTGTCATCACGTGTGGTGGTAATCGGAGGCGGCTGCCTCCGATTGACCTGTGGTCAGGCTGTCACACAACTAAATGTTTACAGATCACCTGAAGTGATGCTGAAGGCTGGTTGGACTTTACCCAATTGACATATGGAATGTTGGTACTATGGTATGTATTCCCAGCCAGTTCACTTTTAATAGCATGTACCAATCAGTTGAGAGCCATAGGTGTGGGATTTGTTTGAGAGGAAGCACCTTTTCTATAGAGATGACCCTGATGGCAAAGGGTACTCAACCCAGGCACATCTTGCTGAAATCATGGGAATTCTAGGTCCCCCCCCTCTGGATATGCTTCCGCATGGAAAACAAAGCCATGAAATCTTCACCAGTGATGGTAAGTATCATCTTGGTATAATCTGATGCACTTTGCAAATGCTTACTGAAACATGGTAGGGACATGGAAGCAAGATGTTGACATCCCAACTGGAGTCAGTTTGGATCAGTCGGAAGAGTTCCTTGAGGGTAGAAACAAGGAGATGTTTTTAACTTCCATGAGAGGAATGCTTCAGTGGCAGCCTGAAGATCAGAAGACAGCAAAGGAGTTACTCCAAGATCCATGGCTGATCAGAAGGTAACAGTAACAGAGGCAGGTGTGGAAATATTTGGTAGAATCCTGAACTCTCATGGGCCACAAAGCTTTCAGAATGGGAGGGACAGACACATACTTATAGCTTTGTCAAAGTCTGGATGCCCAGTTCATTTATTGCAGCCTAGAGATGTGTATACTTGTTCCAGTGGTTTGCAACTTAATAAGATTTAAAGCCCCTCGAGTTTTGACTTGTGTTGGTCAATATGGGCTTCAGGATTGAGTCATGAGTGTGGGTATTTTAGGATGGTGAAAATGGTGCTAAATCAAACTACTTGGACAGAATAGAGAGGGGTGAGTAACTCAGGGTGCACATTGAGTGCTCACTGAGTCCTCAGCTGTGACAGAAAATACTCACTGAGCAACACCCTGAGCGCCCTCATAGAAGTGGTGGCATCCAGAAGGGGGAAGTTCCAGTGGCACTAGAAATCAATTTTGTATAGGTACATACATACAAACAGACATGCTCCTCAATAGTAGTAGTGTATTCTCATAACCAGTAATACCCATTACCAAATAAATAATAAAAACAACGATAACACTAATTCTACATATCGTCCACCCCGCGGACCTTCGACTTCTTCTCCTCAACCGCCTTCTTCAAACCGCTCACAAGATGCTGTCTGCGTTGAGCTTTTGCTCTCCATCGGTCACAGTCATGCTTCCCAACCACTTCCCCAACACCTCCGACACTCCGTAGCCTACTGACCCTGGCGGACCCGTTGATACTAGAGCGGAAATTCACGCCCCGTGAAGCGGAGTCAGGAGTGTGATAGGCGCTGAAACTACCGTCGAAAGATCCATGGGAGCCGGGCGTGGTAGGAAAGTTTCGCAGACCCTTCTTGGGCGTTGTGAATGGTGATCCTTCCCGACTGCGGGTGCTTGGGGAGGCGGAGGCCGAGGTGTCAATTCCCAGCTTCTTCAACTGAACTTCGAGGACATCAATGTCGCTGCTCTTGCTCTCCGCCATGTTCATCATGGTGGCGATGGTGGAAGTGACTGCCTCAACCGTCGGGCGCTTGGTAGAGCCATGGGCCGCTCTGTCGGGACGAGGAGCGTCGGCGATCTTGGCCCGAAGAAGCGATACACCTTGTTCCAGGTCTGCCAGTTTGGCCTGAAGGTTGGTAGATGCGGATCGAAGGTCCTGCTGAATATTGGCTTGTTCGGCGGAGAGGGGTGCGGTAGCGATGGCCGTTGTGTCAGTGTGTGCGTCGAGGGTCTTGCGGATGCTAGCGCACTGGCCCCGTAGAGTCATTATATCTTTGCCTAGGAGCTCCCGGCAGCTGTCAAGTTTCTCTTCCACTCCCTGTACCCGTTGTTGTTGTAGAGAACCGGCCAGCGCAACAACTGCATCATCAAGTTTCTCAATCTCTGAAAGGAGATGCTTCTCATCCAGGACAGCACCAGGGTTGTCACTGTTGAGGGTGTCGATCCAGTTGGAACCTTCCTGTGGCGACTGCTGGTACAAAAGGAAGGAAGCCAACGAGCGCGCGTTGATCCCTAATGTATCCACCATGGAATTGATATCACGGTACAACCTTTCGATTTGACCGGGGACGCCGGGCTTACTCGTCTCGCCTGAATAATCCTGATGTGGCAAGAACGGATCGAGCGTGGGAACCGGCTCCAAAGGTTGGGCAAGGTCCGCATGGAGTCTCTCATCCTCGTCATCATCAGAGAGAGCCAATTCTTCCTCTTCCTGGAGTTGTGCCCCCGCGTGTAAACGCGCCTGATCCTCCTGAGCAGCAAGATCCGCGCCCCATGGCCTCAGTTGGCTGTCACGCATAGCAGATCCCTTAAGAGAGGCCTTTCGAGCAGCCAGAGCATCTCCAGGGCCCTGAGAACTGCCGCCAAAGGGCTTATGATGGCCTTGCAATTTGATCGAGCTCTTCTTACCACCAGCTCGCACAGGACTGGGTGACCTAAGCTGCTCTTGGGACTTGGGCGGGAAGAAAGGTTGCTTGATTTCACCAAATAATTGCTGCGATGGCGTCTTCTCCTTTTCGTCACCTGTCTTTGAGATCCTGGTAAATGATTCTCCAGCAGGGCTCTGGTTTGACGATTCTGGGCCCCCAAAGGAACCTTCAAGCGAAGTTTTCGGGCTCTGGAGGTCCTCTGTCTGGCTGATATCATGAGTGACATCCTCGCCACTATCGGCAAAATCAGATTCCTCTGCTTCCTCATCCCCTGTCTCCTTCTCGGATTCTTCTTCTTCCTCATCTGCTTCCGACCTATCAGGGACGGGACTTGACTCCTCTGGTGGACCTGCAGCAGATACTGGAGTAGCGGGTTCGGGTGGTAATGGTGCATTTTCGGCCACAGTCTTCGTATCATTTGATTTTTCTGATTTTCCCTTGGGTTTTGCCGTAAAATCGGGTGGGAGAGGAGGTTCACCATCAGCCGGCTTCGAAGCTGGCTTGGGCTTCGCGGCAAAGTCTGGTGGGAGAGGCGCATCGTCCACGGATTCCTTGGAGACGTTCGACGATGCGGAAGTATCTCCAGGTCCATAAACATCCCTGCTTGTCGAATCGGGGGGCAGTGGTGGCTCTGACGGCTCGGCCTCGGGAGTACGTTCGGCATCACTTGGCTCTTCCTTTTTGGACGTCGAGATGGGAACAGCGGTCTTCTCGGACGGAGGAGAGAGAGGACCAGGAGTCTGGTTTTGCGGTGCAGCAACAGTGTTGCCAAACAAAGAGAATGTCGGCTTGTCAGGCTGCGCTGCAGGAGTCTGTTCAGCTGGTTTAGGGAAACCCAAAGGGGAAGATGTGGCCGGTGGCGCAGCAGGGGTATCCGTTCCAGGAGCATTAAAGAAGGACGGCGCTGTTGGTTTGGCTGGCTCTTCCACAGCAGGTACGTCCTCCCCGTCATCCATCGATTCAGCAGGAGGGCTGGCTTTATCAGGAGTTGAAACCATCTCGTCTAGAGACGTGCCCAAGGAGAGGAGAGCACCAGAAGGTTTGTCGGGCTTGGGAGCATCATTGGCGGCTGTCCCATCAGGTTTGAATGTAGAACCAAGCTGAAAACCACCTGTGCCTAGACCCGTAGGGACCTTTGATGCCTCCGCATTCTGAGAGGGGAACGCAGTAGTCGTATCTGCCTGTGCGCCAAAAGGGGGGCCTGATATTTTCGCAAACGGACTCGCGTTTGCTGGTTTACCAAACGGGGACGCTTCGGCAGCTTTACCAAATGGAGACTCTGCTGCTGTCTTGCTAAACGGGGATGCTCCAGCAGACTTAACAAATGGTGATTCCCCTGACGGCTTCGCCGCCGCAAAACCTGCAAAACCACCGGTATTCGCATTCGCAAAGGATCCAAATCCTCCTCCAGAGCTAGCATTGAATCCGAGAGATTCCAAGCCTTTCCCAGGCGCCGAAGGCTGACCGAAGGAAGGAGTTGAGCCGAAGCCAGTTTTACCGAACTCCGTTGCACCCCGGTTCAACGCACTTGGCTGACCAAAAGAGTTTCCGAACGACGGAGCCCCGAATGAGGGCGTTCCGAATGATGGGCCTTGATTGCCACCCAGAGGTGAAGGGCTGCCAAAAGACATCGGCCCCTGAGGTTTAGGTGCTGCTCCACTGCCCAAAATAGATGAATTTCCAAATCCTGATAATGCCGGCGGGGGCTGAGGCTGTGGTTGCGTTTGCTGCTGTTGTCCAGTGGCAGAAGCTAGCCCCTGGTAGGGCACATTTTGCCGGATGGCCTCTGAGTATACGAACCACCAGGAGCAAAGAATACCGTGATTGTTCAGGAGTAGGACATTTGGCAGAGGCGTTGAACTCTCCAAGATATCTTCGCCCTGGATCGGAGAGATGACCTTTTCCGTGCTGGAAAGATCAATACCCAGACCAACCACCGAGGTCTCGTCAACGGAATCTTTCAGTGGAAGAGAGGCCCGCTTGGTGTCATCACTGACTTCAGTTGTCGTGAACAGGTTTACAGTACCCTGAGCGGCGTCCTCTTTTGACAATGGCCTATCAGCTCGAGTTATGAGACCTACATCAGTCGACGCTGTCGATGATACGATAAGAACATCTTTAAGGTGCGGCTGGTAATCCCTGAGACGACCGATGAACTGGTAAGCTGGCGTGCGTTTCAAACCAAAAGGTCCACATAATTCCGGCATCTTCTGGATCAAGAAAGGTCCTTGCTTCCGCCTGGTGATAATATAATATGACGATGGAGGATTTTGTCCCATATCGTCTTCAGCTGCATTCGGGGTGTAAATCATCAAGAAAATGTCGTTTTCGAGCCAGGATATAGACGAAACTGCGATATTGTCAGACACGGCAAAACTATTCATCTTTACGAGACATGCAAAACTTACTATGACAATTTTCTTCCAAGTCAGGAGGGCGTGGAATAAGATCTTTCTGCGCTCCATCTGGTGTCATCTGGTACCCAGTTCCATCCACGAGTCCGGCGACGAGCTGCTTGCCTTTGTTACTCCAGCAAACAGAGCTGACCTCAGTCTTCAAGATCGGACCATTAGGTCCAGCGACAATATTCCCTCCTTTCAGATCAGCAACTAAAAGTTCACCATTCACCGTGACAAGCGCTACAAGCGTCGAGTGGGCATCACCGGCCGGGCTTGGGTTGGGCACAACACTGCGGAAACTTGCGCCATTCGTCTGCACAGACAAGGCAGGTTGCGCGTTTCCCTGCAACAAACTCGCGGTCTCGAAGACAGACAATTGAGCACCATTTTCTGTCGCCAGCACCAAAGCAGTATCACCCGACGCGAAAGTCACATGCGTAGGTCGTGCCGGAAGGGGGATCGTAGCTTGCGGTTGGAACGCTTTTGTCTTGACCTTTTCTTCTCCGGTCGGTGCGGAAATGGCTTTTCTCACGGCGTCGGAACTCGATACGGCAAGGCAATCGGGGCCAGCGCCAACCACAAGACCTTTGGTGGATGCGACTGCCAAAAGCGAGCACGTCGGGGCCGGGAGGGCATCGGCAGGCCATGGAGTAGGGAGTAACTGGACGTTACTATCGCCGGAGACACCTTTGAAACCAACATCCTGGTTCTTATATTAGCCCATCCGCAGAACAAGCCTCCGCTATTATCAAGAGAGAGGGAAAATCTCAAGCGCGAACGTACATCCGTAAAGACATCTGGGAGCTCCGACCCCAACTCTGTCGGAATACCACCTCCACCGAAAGCCATCGTGAGTATGTTGAAGTCTGCTGAAATCAAAGAATGGCGGTCGCCTAAGGGTCTTCTTAGGTTTGGTTCATGGAGAGGAGGCGTCTATGTGGCGTCGAGCGAAAAAGAGCGACGCTGGGGAGTACTCCGGAGTACTCGGGAAACTGCAATTAGACGCCTTGCAAGTACGCGCAAAAATGTTGCTCGCTCCCTCCCTTGGACGGACAGGTTCGAGGTAAAAGAGAAACTGGATAGCAAGAAATCCGTACCGATGAGGACGCGAAATAGAAACCCGCCAACCTTCGTAGCAGGGCAGAAGAGCAGTGAGGAAGGAAGGAATGGTAGCAGATAGCAATCCGATGAGGAAAAACAGAGAAGCTGTTTATGCCTTGTTATTGGGGCACCAAGGCGGTCAGGCATTCAGGCAGGAACAGTCGTCACGACGTCCACATCTCCTCCTCCACCGTCAACAGCTCCATATCTCCATCCATCTTTGCTGTCGTTCTCCCGGCCCTCGATCTTGCAGCGCAGAAATCTCCTCGCTAGTTCTAAGGGACCTCGAACAAAGCCAAATTTATCGTTCTGTGCCGCTTCTAGACGTGCTCGCTCTACACCGTCACCATGGCGGGCTTCGATTTCTCAAACCACAACCGCAACTTAGCTCTCCATGCTAGAGGCGTGCCTCTCCCGAAGGCCACTAGCACAGGTACTACCATTGTTGGCTGTGTCTACGATGGAGGTGTTGTGGTATGCCCTTGGCACTGTTCTGACGATGATGAATGACCGTGGGGAAGCAACCTCCAAGCAAAGCTGACGAGCTTCTTTTCCACAGATCGCAGCGGATACCAGAGCTACCAGTGGACCCATAGTGGCAGACAAGGTGCGAACATAGCTTTAGTGGCACGAAAAACAAAGGGAGAAAAACTAGTGGCTGACGATTGCATCAACTCAATACAGAACTGCGAGAAGCTACACTATATCGCCCCCAAGATCTGGTGTGCCGGAGCCGGAACCGCCGCAGACACCGAATTCACTACCGCCTTGATCAGCTCTAACATCGAATTGCACTCCCTCTCGACGGGCCGGCCCCCGCGAGTCATCACCTGCATGACTATGCTGAAGCAGCACCTTTTCCGCTACCAGGGCTACATCGGCGCGTACCTGGTCGTTGCCGGCGTCGACCCCACTGGCGTCGGGCTGTTCACGGTCCACGCTCACGGTTCCACAGATAAACTCCCCTACGTGACCATGGGTTCTGGTTCACTGGCCGCCATGTCCGTATTCGAGTCGACATGGAAGCCGAACCTCAGCCGCGACGAGGCGGTCAGTCTCGCTGCGGAGGCCATCAAGGCCGGTATCTTCAACGACTTGGGATCGGGTAGCAATATCGACGTGTGTGTTATCCCGCAGGAGGGGCCGGCGCAGTTGCTTCGTAACTACGAGAAGCCGAACGAGCGGGGCGAGAAGGCGAGGAATTACCGTTTCCCCAAGGGTACGACGGCATACCTGAACCAGAAGATTATCAGCAAGGAGGATATGAAGAAGTTTGTTGTTGTTGAGGAGGCTTCTGGAGACAAAGATCTCGCTATGGATGTGGACTCTTAGATTAAGATGACCAAAAGAGGGAACTATGTCTTTGTACGTGAGTGACTGATTATATTCGACCGTCTAATTGCAAATGGTTATTTGCATTTTTGAAACGAAGACATTGCTCGGAATACTTTGATGGGTCCCACCATCTTGCAGCCATACTAGTATCGATGGAGTGGTGAGACAACCTCTATATACAAGTAGGAAGCATCCTCAATAACCCTCACAACCTATACCTATAGTCTAGCTAGTCTATTATTAAAATTCAACCCGATCCCTTTTAAGACTCGACTCCCCATACTGCGGTCCCTGCAAAAGCTCCTCAGCAACCCGCGGATCCTCAAACTCCCTCACAAGCTCCATGATGTAAGCATACCTCGCCTGCGCCACGGTGTTCCCTTCCCGCTGATACCGCACAATTCCAGCATGATACAAGGCGCGCACGAGCGAGGGCCTGACAGGAGCGTTATGATCCTTGAGGAAGACGTAGAGCAAGTGCACCAGGTGGAAAGAGCGGCGGGGGCTGATGTTCTTGGATGAGGCAAAGGCAACGGCGAGGCTGTGGATCATGTCTAGGGCTTTGTGGGGATCCGGGCGAGGTGTGGATTTATGTAGTAGGGGTGTATGGCTGGTATCTGCGTTTGCGAGGGACGAAGGTGAATCACGTTCTTGGGGTTCTTGGACCGGGGTGCTGGTGTTGCTGTTTGTGTTGTCTGGATTCCACGATTTGGATAATGCAATTTTTAGCGGAGCATGATGTTGAAGAAGGCGCATTATAGTCCAGGAGCCATGTGTGTCGCCCGTCGCCGCGAGGTGGATGCTGCGGTGGATGAAGGTCGAGCTGGTGACATTGATTTGCCGTATCATTTTCTCAAATTCGCTATAGAAAAGCGGTCTTATTGAGTTGTAGGTGTCGAGCTCTGCGAAGATTTCCGCGAAGTGCATGGGCCTGTGCTCCAACTGTTGCATTGCTTTCTGTCTTCCGTTGGACATTTTCTTTCGAATACTCACATCCACAGCCGATAGCAGTAAGCCATTGAAGGGAAGATCTAGATCCTGGATCGCGTCCATGACGCTCATCAGAAATCCTTTGCGGCGCTTTCGTATCGTCTTCTCCTGCTTCGTTTTCTTTTCTGTCCTGGCCGATTCATAACAATCGAAGAGTTGGAACACAGGTAAATCCCCCAGCTTTTCACGTCGCTGCCAAAGCGAGCCTTCAGGAAGAGGATTGCTCAAAGTCCTGAGAGCCCAAAGCCGTAGGATGATTCGATTGCTTTCTGGAAGCCCCGTGGATTCTCCTAGGACAACGCTGATACGTGATATGGTTCTAGGAGAATCCATTTTTGCCCAGGCCGGTGATAAAACAAGAGGCTTGGTGTCCGAAAAAGCAGATAAACAGTCATGCCACTTTTCGAGCAGCAATGTTCTCCTGCCGCCTTTCACTAAAGACGCCAAAGTCTCGGTTATATCGGCTATGTAGTTTGACCCAATATCAGGGTCGAGATGGCCCAAAATATTGGAGACGTAATCTTCACTTGTGGCTCTTAGCTCGATAGCGAGGTTCAACCATCGGATGATGAACACTGGTATCCACGGGCAATCAGCCGGATTTTGAGTTACCAGGATAATGTCCTTTGCCAAATCCATAGCTTCTAAGGAATCCTGGCGTTGGAGGATTCCAAGCCACATGCCAATTGTTTTCAGATCCAGATCCCTATGTCCAAAGACATCACAGTGGCCAATTGCATCCCACATTACCCGGTACCAATTCACCATGTCCTTCGAATGCGACTGTTTGTCCATATCACTGCCGAATGGGACTCTCGGAATGGTCCTCACTATAACACGTAGTTCATCAGGGAGCACCGATCCCGATTTCAGGGCCCTAACCACCGCACGGAGGCAATTGAGTCGACTCCTCGGGCGTGTCTTGTTCCAAGCAAGGTACTCGACAGCGGCCGCATAGTTCCCAGAGCCTCTAATGTTAAGTGTCAAATCGTCCAGAAACAAAAACAATGCTTCGTCGGCGGCTCTATCATGCACCGATTTGGCAAGCAGATGGTTGCATATCTTGCGGCTGTATTCTGGCTCCTGCTGGAGGTCGATATTCAATCGGCTAACGATCTCTTCGATGGCCGCTGGCGTCCAATTGCTTTCCAGGTATTCTGCCAAGTACTGTTCACGCGTAGCCCTATCATCCACCAGACCAGCCGGCCAGCTGGACAACTCGCCATTGTTTTTATTGTAAAATGGAGGAACCTCAGGGCCGAATGGGTAAGACTGCATGCCTGTTGTACGAATTGTTTCCATCAGCTTCAATTCCCTCCCATGTGCTCATCCAGGACCGCGTTCGCTGTTAATTCTCACCTCGATCCTGCATCTGAGCCCTCCGATCCGTCCAATTCATATGTTCCTTCCCATTCTTGCCAAACAAACACGCAATATCCCCCCACTGCCCGGACCCCGCAACACTCGCCAGAGACGTATTCCTCCGCTTCGCCAGCCTTCTCTTCGCCTCCAATGGCCCCGGGGCGCGGCTCTCATACCGCCGTTGCTGCCTCTGACCGTCCGCGAAGCATCGGAACGTCGTCGCTAGGAAATCCTCGCTAATCCACACATGGTCGCCGATCAAAGGGGAGGAAGAAGCGGAGGCGTGCCTGTAGGCATGTCTGCCGAGAGACATGGGAACGGAAACAGGTCCGCATCTGGGTGCACCCTCGTACCCTCGTATTGAAAATTGTACGCCGTTCTGACCAATTCGTCTAGGGGGTTGGTTGCTGGTGCTGCTGATTGGGCCCGTCAGATGAGTCGATTAACAAGCGGACGTTCGGCTGGAGCTCGGACCACAATGGATGACTCAGCTCATTGATGCCAAGACTCATTGGCATATCGCATATCGGAATACTACATACAAACTTGACGTCTTCTTCGACAGGATATACGCGAGTGCGGGAGGAAATATGATTTTGGATAGGAATTCTGATAGCTGAAATGCGAATATCCTGAGTTATATGTAGACGTATACACTAAATATAATCAACAATAGCAAAGCCTGCACGCCTACCCATGCATGAACTCTTCTCCAACCGGTGGTATCTTATGCTAATGCAAGCCAGAAAAAGGCTCCAAAACAAACAAATAAATGGAAAGAACAAGGAATAAACGAAGGCAGTCAAAACAAAGATATGGGGGAGCTGTTAGGGCCTCTGCTCCCCAGGAAGCGGTTTTCGTCCCGTCACCACATGATACTCCGTATAGCTGTGAATGTTGCGGTTCTGGATACTCCTCCGTACATCGACCAGGAAGACCTCGATCTCGGGTTTCGACCAACCCAAGGTCATGAGAGGTTTGTACGACCAACCCGACAACGCCTCAAGCCAGTTGGTCTCGCTCCACGCACCGATTCTTTGCATGTCCGGATCGGACGGCCATGTATTGGTGGGGATCTTGGTAACGCGTGTTTGAACGTCAACAAACCCCAACTCGTTCATCCACCGCGCCATCCGGTGTGCGACCCGGAATTGCCTGGGCGGGTCCGACACTTGGCCCGATCGGACGCTGAGATCGAACCAGTCATGGAGAGCGAACTCGCTGTAGCCGTCTGGGTTTTCTGGTGGCATAGTACCGTCGTCGCACTTGGGTTTCGGGTCTAGCTCGTGGCACTCTATATAGGAGCCCGGTTTGAGGTGACGCATCGATTTCCGGAGTAGATCTTTGAACGAGGGCAGGGCTCCCGTCAAATGGGCGGTATGGATGAGATCGAAGTGGTCGTGGTCCCACAGCCAGTCATCTTCGGTGGCATCGTCAACGAGGAAATGAACATTCTCGGGGACTTCTGTGGGTTGGACGGGTGAAAGGTCTGTTCCTATGATCTCGGCTTGTGGAAATATGGATGCTGCAGTGGAAGGTCATGGAGGTGAGAAGATGCTTTGGTTTATTGTTGCCTCTCGGGCAAAATATAGGAAGGCCATCAGGAGGTAATGTAAGGAGGAAAGCGTACCCATTTCCATCGGCCAGATCCCCGAGCCGGTCCCGATATCGAGGATTCGCTTGGGATCCTGTACAGGTGCGAAGAACAACCGACCCTCATTCACAAGCTTGAACATATGATGCTGCATATCCAAACGGTCGAGTTCCTGCTCATCGTTTGGGTAAATATACGCTGTCGACAGTCAGTCTCTTTATCTTACACTGACTGTTTCAGGAGTTCCAAGAGTGCATACCACCCTCATGATATCTATGGTATCGTCTTCCGTGTTCGATGGGATAATCCGTCACACTAGCCGTCAATGACTGTGTGTCACTGCCATCCAGAATTAGTCAAGACCGAGGCCAAGTTGGCTACCAGTGTGATTGATGCAAGGAGCAATAATCAGGCTGAACAAAGGAAACAAGGCACAAGGGGAAAAAGAAAACCCGGGGAAAGAAAAGAAAACGACAATGAAAATACTTACAAGTCCTGGCCCGTCGGCTGATGGGACATATTTTCCGTTAGCACAGCTAAACAAGAGAGGTTGAGCAGAGGCAAGAGCAGTAGACGCGGTCACGATTTCAAAATCATTACGAAAAGAAAAAGAAAAATAATAAAAAGGTCAAAAGGAAATCAATATAGACGATTGAAAGATATGAAAGAGACAGGCAGGGCTCAGGACAACAGAGCAGAGACGGCATTTAACAATGGTTACCTCTTGTCTGGCGCCCATTTTATTATTATTATTATTATTTTTAATGATGGAGCGAGCGCTCCGTAGGCATTGGGATTTTCGGGCCAACCCTCGCTGTTGTGGGGGGGAGGAGTAGGAGTTGGTAGTCTGTTCTGTTTCTTGTCGGTGGTCGTAGATACCGCCGGGGCTTTACTGTATGTAATAATGCACCAGGACGATTTCAGCCTTTGAGGGTGTCCACTAGCATGAATAATAATAGCCAGAGGAGAGAAGAAGAATGAGATATATTATTGACACTAGATGGACGGAGTCACCGTCCGACTAAATGGAAGTAGTTGGACGGATCCGTTCCCACGGGTCTGGAGAAATATTTAAAGTACTTGGTAAGTTGGGAATGGTCAAAAAAGTAAAACAAATAATAATAATAATAATAATAATAATAACATAATATAATAATGGGAGGGGGGAATAATAGTGAAAAGATGGGTAAGTGGCGGGACCCTTTTTCATACAGTCTGTACGGAGTACCTAGTACACCACGCCTACTTCTACTATACATATAACACGAGCAGTCATTTTATATATATATACATATAATTATTTTTCTTTCCTTTTCATCTTTGTATTCTTTCTTTGTCTAGTATTTATTCAGGGAACACTAATCTGTCCCTAAAAATACTAGCGGGAATGGTTGAATTTGAAAACGTGGGACACTTTTTTTAACCTCTTTGAGCCCGACAGGCTGGATTAGGTTTGTATTTGGCAGACGGGAGACGATCCAATATTAGTCAGCCAACCAACGAAACCTGCAGAAATGATTCGTCTACAGTAAGTACAGAGTAGTATTTGAAAAATACAAAAGAAAGATGTTAATGCCGCTGCCAACGCATACATCCTGCGTTTTAAATCCTTCCTATGCGTTCCATACAGCTGTATGGAAAGTATGGAACAAGGGAAAAGGAGAAGAATGGTGTTGTCTATTTAAGTCTACCCCAAGCGTTCATTCCATCAACATATACCCAGCAGTATTATGCGTCCAAACTATTGGGAATCCGCCGGGAGATTTTTCTTGCCTGCAGGTTGCAAAGGAATTAGCTCCGCCTTGAACCATGGTACTCTCCCTAGCACTCCGGTCGCTTGACTCAGGTGACTGGCGGAGGAAACCCCTGTTGAGCATCATTCCGGCAGCTAAAAGAAAGCACGGGCGTCCCAGGCCACCGGGTTCGTCATTAATTTGCCAAAAATTTCTACATCATTACGGACTGGAGTACGTGTGTCGTGATGGGTCGATTACAGATAAGCAAGAGTATTGGCCATGTTTTTTGGCTCTCTCCGAAGAAGTTTATATAATCATGGTCGCCGATGAATGGATGGCGCCATTGTTACTGCCTATGATCCATACTACAGCGTATACCGTCGCTGCGAGGCCAGCTGCAGTCATCCTGTAATACATACAGAAATACAACTCAAAACTCCAGAATCGGAGGTTGTACGACTGGAATGATCTCCCGCAGCCGGGGGTCCAATGGCTGTCGGTACCAAACTGCCGGATATCCCCTATTACCTGTTGGTTTCTCCCCTTGGGAAAAGAGTGCCGGGAAGACCCCTGTAACAAAGTAGTTCATAAGCTGCCTGCATGAGCATCCTTTTTTTTAAGCTCTCTTGTGCTCTTCACACCCCCCACCACAAACTCTGGATAAATGCGGGAAAATAATACGCAGCGGTTGGAATAACAATAATAACCAGTCTGTCGGATCGGTTCCACCCTGACGGTTTCTTGACAAATTATTATTGTTGCGTTTCCTCGTTTCTTTTGGTTGTTGGTATATAGTGAAAACTCTATTCTGCCTGTTGGCCACCTGCTTCGCTGGGACGAAATCAAATACTCTTTCTACCCAGATCACCAAAGTTAAAAAAAAAAAAAAAATTAGACAGAGTCGGCAATCCCGCGCCCTCGGAAGGTTTTCTCTCCCGCAGCAGTATGACAAATTGGGAATGGGGGGAGTTCCAGACGTCGGGACAAGCGATAACACGACTGCTCATACATATGCATCGGTATCTATTTTCTCCTCCTCGGCTACTATTACTCCTAAGGGTCTAAGCTCTTCTTTCTTACTATGGTCAATAGTGGCATAGACGGACATGCGGCGCGGAGAGAGACCGCTTTAGCAATCCTTGCAAATCAATGGGTTCAATCCTTGGATACCTCTACAAAGGCTGAAGAGCTTTTAAAGTCAGCACCGGAAAGATGCTTGGTGATCTCAAATACCTACCGTGTGCTACAATACTCTTCTTCTCTTCGCCCACTAGTATGGAGTTACATCTGCTAGCCAAATGTTGGGGATCGTCCTTATCACCGTAATCCCTGTATGCGCAGCAAGGCTACTGTATCAGCTAAATTAAACAATAATAGGGCATACATACGTAGTACAAAGTCGTCAACGCTTTTCTTTCTTAAGCGCTGTACAAATATCATAGACGGCTTTAATGTAGGTACCTTTGTACAAATTAATAAACCCGAAGCACATTTGGTTTCGCCTCTCGGTGGTCGGCTTTTAGTCGATGACAGCCGTCTGGCAGCTGTCATTGCCATGGATGGGATAGGCTGGATATGTATTCCGTAGTGCACGGTGCGCTGTTGCTAAGTTGTCGGGGTTTGAATACTCTGTAGAGAAAAGGGCGGATTTACCCCTGGATTATTATTCTTATTATGAAGCGGCTGCGGTACTACAACACCAGAGCGGAACCAGACTACCGGGACAAGTATAATCTTCATCCTGTACTTTTAAATTCGGTACTAGTAGCACATAGAATACGGATCAGGAGTGCATAGTTCAAAAAATACAGCACACTTAAGTCAGCGATTGCAACGTTACCAATTAATTTTCGTTGACATAGATGGATACCTGAAATACTCGTTATGACCGCTTAAGGCGGCCGTGGTCCTTTTGTAGTCTAGCGGTATCTTTAGGCCCACTCATTTTCACCAATTTTCCTACAGCGGACTTCAGACTCCGTGTTATCGTATGGACTCTCGTATTTATACTCGTCGAGTTGATAGTGGTGTATTCGTGAAGTAATTACGAACATACTAAAACCATTACTGCAAAGCAGAATATTAAAATATACTCTCCGTGTAGATCCTTCCCTTGCTGGCATAGTCCCGACAAAGAGGAAAGCGTTCCGAGGGTGCGGTACCACCGGCGCAGGAGCCATCTGGAAGTTTTTATGGGGCCACTAGTCAACAACAGTTAAAGGCAACTGAGATACAGTGTATAATAGCCCCGAGGGGAATGGAAAAAGAAGAAAGGGAGGCGTCGCATCAGTCAGGATAGTACGAAGCAACTGACTACAAATTAGGATAGGATAGGCGAGAAAGCGCAGTGACCGGCTATGACGGAAAGGACACAGCTGTACGGAGTAGTTATGCCCTTCGGAGTACTCTGTAGTTAGTGCTTAGGTCAGACAGAGTAGTGATGTGGCCTTGGATGTGACTCTATAGCCTGATAAGATATATTCCTTGAAACAAGATTACCTTCGTGATAGAGCTGTGTCTATTTTTTCGGTTACATGTATTTCATGGTATTGCTGCTTTGAAGCGGTCCAGTCAATTTCCAGAACAGGCTAAAATGCAACTACCTTTATCAACAGTATCACCACTTTCATCACCGCCTGGGCACAAGGCTACATATCTCCCTGCAATTTAAAACCACATGCTTTCGACAGCATTTATGAATGACGGAAGTTACAACCCATTCGACTCCAAAACATGCAACAATCAACTTAAAGCAAAGAACAATCCACTTCTAGTGAAACTCAAAGCGATAGTGATGGTTTGATGGTTTTGGGGTGTGGCATCCTGGTGATACTGTCTGTCCATCAGCATCGCAGTCGGATATGTGCTATAAGGTCAACTATGATAGCTAAAATCGCGGCGCCTCGGCCTATCCGGAAGGGTTGGAGGTTGCCCATCTTTGTATGGAAATCCTTTTAAATCTGATAGAAAATGTTCCTCCGTTTTCCCATAGCCTCCCCGCCAAAGATGTTAACCTGAACAGTGGACGCAAATTTTACCCCTTATCCTAAAGCAGTCCTTTCTGCTTGAAACCACAGACGGTCCAGCCTGCGATCGACGTTGGAAGTCTGTTGACTATCTTCAGCGTCTCGGGTTTCCGTTGCCCAAATGAGACCGAGTTACCCGACCATCGTTCCGGATATCTTAGCACTATCATAACGGCTTGGTCATACATTATTTCTTGCTGTTGGGTCAAGATCCTCCAGCGCTCTGATAGAAGGCTCTGGTTCTACATGGACGTAGCGGACAGATAACAAATCGCTTCTGAAGCATGGTTATACAGAGTCGCTGGGTAGCAAAAGTACAGAGCGGTAAGAGCACCTCGTACTCACCATGGATGCAGAAGGACAGCTTTGACCTAGGAAATAAGTGTGTCTTTTCTCTGTCGCGATGATTTTGTGCCTATCATAGTAATGTACAAAAACCAAAGCTATGACCGGGAGGTAGTTTTACCTGAGCCGTCAATTGCGTTCGATGTTCTGATGGACTTTTATACATCGGAAGACTCTGTAAGTGAGCTTTTTATTGGTCTTGCATCGATTCTGACAGCTTACATTGCAGAATACATCTCCAACATTTGCTACGCCCATGGTGGTTCCTCGTCCTACGAACCCATCCGGGGTGGGGGGAGCACGGCATATTTTATAAGTTATTCCATTCGATTGACAATTGCATGACCCTCAGTTGCACCCAAAATGCCGTCGATTGACTTCTTTGCACCGCCTTTCTCGACCCAGGTCCCTTGTAACTTTGTTGGGACTGCAACGTCGGGTATTTGGAATGCTCTTTTTCCATCCGATGGAAATCAGCATCAAAGACTACTAAATACAATTACACACCTCATACCACACCTAAGTCTTCTTTGGAATGCTGTTGTATACAACAACCAGGCACAATCGTTACTATGCATAGCTCTCGAACAGATACCACCTATTTCTAATGTTTCCGGGTCTTGGATGGAAACTATCCAATCATTTCTTATGGTCGTATATTACCCAGCTAGCATGGCTGACTCAAACGTTACCCATGCCAGTGAGATGCCTCGGCTCTTCAACTGGCATAGGTCTTACGGTGATGGCCTTTGGCTCGATGATGGGACATGGGACCCAGAGTATTGGAGCAATTCGTCTACTGCAACAGCATCCATGCGTTGTCGACTTGATTGACAATGGAGGTCAGCATGACCCTTCAGAAAGAAGATAAGCGTAGTTAACGTAGTGAGCTTCATCAAGAGAAATATCCAGAGTGGGTCTCTGGGGCAGAGAAATATTCGAGAACCATAGGGAACTGTCAGCCCGTGCCTTTTTATTCAATCTTAATGATCTTCTAGACTCGGAAGCAAAAGGCAGCCCTACAGAGTGGACAGCGAATTGTGGCACCTACTAAGCCTAGTAGTTAGCAGGCTTTTAATGTGGCTAGTCTAGGGAGCAAAGCTCAAAACAAGGTCATCCTTTAGGGACAGCTATATTTCCCTGTTGTCACAATTTTCTATATCATATGTGAGCTTCTCTACTCACAAGCTGCGTTAGTGGTGTAGGTTTAGCATTGGTGCACCAAGCACTCCCAGATAGCACATTTCCTCTTTTTTCTATCTTTTTTCTTTTCTTCTTTTATTTTTTCTTCGCTGCTCCAATCAAGCACAGGATTTTGCAGGTATCTTTTACCCCTTACTTTCCCATGCACTATGAGCTGTATCCAAATTATCAAGGAATAGGGGATGAAAAGGGGAGGAAGGCTTGTTGCGGATCCATAGGAGCCCTAAATATATGTCTCGAGTAACTATGCCATATGATTGATCTTCCGTATTGACATTACCCATCTCCAAAAGGGTTCTAGAATTCCCGCGACCATTGATAAGCAATCTCACGTACACTGTAGACTTCGTGGTGTGGCATATTCTCAGCGCGCACTCACACAGAGTCTCCACGGAGCGTCCTTTTGGCCATAGTGAAGATGTCGTTTTGTTTCTTGTATGAGATAAAAATCTACACTAGAAGATCAATTTTTTGCGACACCCCGTTTGGATTAATTAGTTAGTGGCACGCCGAGTTGTCACAGCTTTAAATGGTAGTAGCAGGTGATAGAAAAGACGTCTATACGCGGACGATGCTGAAGCCCTTTCTCTCCACTGAAGCATTATATCACAATGCCGTGTCAACAAAGCCACGTAAGGCCAAATACGGAGTAAACTTAAACTTTTTATTATTCTGTTTAAATGCATTTGCGACTTCAAAGGTGGGATGACTGCAGGGAGTGATGGACGTATTATCTGCATGACCATTTGATGACAATTCGTATCGACTCAGCGTCCGCCATCTTCAAAGCCACTGAAGCTGGGGTCGTCTGAATTGTTATAAATACCAAACAGCTTACAAGACCCACATATGGTTTGTCCGATTCAATAAAAAAGTAGTATTAATTAAGCTGGCTAGCAGGTTGCTACCGCGTCGTGGTATAATGACGCTCAATTGATTACGATGTTTAAAATTAAGTCGGGAGGTAAACTGTTCTTACCAGCCAGACTTGGTTCATCCCAGGTAATACGACTCATCAACGGTCCTTCCACGTCTCTGTCGAGGTTCAGTTCCTCGGACGTAGATATCTTGGAACAGCGTGTCCAAAGTCTCGGGGGGATAGGGCATGTTAAGTGCCTCTTCCACCTCCCGATTGATCATACTGCGCACGTCCTTGTCGATAGATTTGGCCTCATCTTCGGTGAAAATGCCCCAATCAATCAACCGACCCCGAAGGTTCGTAATCGGGTCATTCGCTCGCTGCGCTTGCAGCTCCTCCCGGGTTCTATACGCAATCCCGGGATCAGACATGGAATGTCCTGCATATCGATACGTGAGATATTCGTAGACGAGAGGTCCATTGCCAGCCGTCACGTAGTCTTTCCCATGTTTCGTGGCTGAGAGAACAGCCAATACATCCATGGCATTAATCCGAAGGCCAGGAATATATTGGCCACGCTTGTAATATTCTGTCATCGCCGACGCTCTCTCAACCGAGGTTCCCATGCCATATTTGTTATCTGAAATGCCCCGTTAGAATGCAGTGACACCTCTTCCAGGATTTTCCACTTACTCTCGCATCCAAAAATCACAGGTAAGTTCCAAAGTTTGGCCATGTTATATGACTCATGCACCTGGCCTTGGTTCGCTGCGCCATCCCCATAGAGATTGAATGTCACATTGTGGTTGTCGTTATACTGCTGTGCAAACGCGATCCCTGTACCAAGTGGTACATTTGCTCCTACTATGCCTTGCCCTCCAAAGAAGCCCTTGCAGAACATGTGCATAGAGCCGCCTTTCCCATATGATATACCATCCTGTCGACCAAGTAGTTCGCCAAGGATTGATTTGATCGTGCCTCCGCGCATCAAAGTAAAACCATGAGAGCGGTACGCCGTGATCAAATTATCTTCCTTTGTGATTCCATGTTCAATCCCAACTGCGACTGCTTCTTGCCCTGTTGACAAATGGCAGAAGCCTCTAATCTTTCTGTCTTTGTATAAGCCGTCTGCCGTGAGTTCCATCCGCCTGCTACGCATTAGCAATCACCAAAGCTGTACACCTTCAAAAGTCCCGTCCAACCTTATCATCGTCATGTCATGGTATAGGCTTTTGAGCTGGTTCTTCGTAGTCTCCAGCGAGTATTCCGGTGGGTCTAATTGATAGGTTTCGTAGCTGTCTTCCGCGATCGGGACTTTGAACGGCTTGTCGTCTTCCTTTTTGGAGCAATTCGTGTTACCATTACGATCCTAAAGGCCAAACAGACTAGGATATACCTACTGCAGGGACGTTGAGATCAGAGACCTGAGCCAAAAAGCGACGACCGACGCAAGGAAACGCCGGACGCGCCGAGGGGAATGACCTGCTGAGTTTCAAAGACGTCGAAAACATTTTCAGAACCTGCCCGCCGGCACTCGAAGTCAATACTAATAGAAATATATGGATGGTGTTAAATCCAAGAAATATTAGTTCTCCTCGCCCTGAAACTGTTCAGGCATTGCAAGTGATGTCATATTGACGGACAAATACAATTAAGCATGATATCATCCCTGTACTTGTACTCCGTACGGAGAACAGATCTTTGTAGCAGTACGTACAGGGTAGTGCTCTATACAGAGTAGTGTCTGTAGGTGTCCCCTTTATAGATAAAGTTTTATGATAAGGTCTCAATCATGCTTGCTGGTACGGCTTGAAGATCGGCTGAGTATGCTCCGGTACGAGTGGATATATAGGTGGTAAGTAGGGCTGGATAAAGATTTAGTGCCCCAGATGCCTTGATGCATATTCCATATTCCCCTATCCCCTACGCGTAGAAGCATCCTCTTAACACATCTAGATTCAGAATAGCTTGCAGATTTCCCCAAATCGTTCGTCGATGAACAGAAGATCATGAATTTCGGCGGTTGTTGTGCCTATTCCTAGATAGGAAATATTAAGTCGTAGCGGAACGGAATATCCTCCCCCCGAGATGACGCTTATCCGGAATTGAGTCCATTCGCCCACCAAGTCCCTTGGTCAAGAAGACGACGGAAATAAACATCGTGAGAGGTGTATCCTGTGGTTGAAGCATGAAGGATGTACATGCTGGTTTTATCCATACCATCGTTCTCTTGCGATTTATCCAATTTGCCAGGGATAGATCGACCCCCCTCAGCTGATCAGGCTACGATAACCAATGCCCATCGTCCAGTGAAGACGAATCGCCCATGAATACCTCGGGCTAGTCCTCGAATGGCGCCTCGCACAGTTCCTACTAGCTCGACAAGAGCTAGAGTATCTCGCGGCCGTCAGTCCAAACGGGAACAGGAAGATTACGAGATACCGGAAGTGTACCGGGAGATGCTGGCAGAAGCTGAGGCCCGGGATACTCAAGGATCTGAAACAGATAGACCTATGAAGAAGAGAAGAGTAGGAGAAAAGACTGCCTTCTCCTCTCAGCTGGAATCCACTGGCCAAGAAATACAGGCGCCAGAATCGAATGAGGATGTAGGGCAACCAATGCAGACAGCATACGACTCTACCGCATCAGAGGAATCAGACGTGGAGTGGGAAGAAATTGACATACAGCAAGCTCCGCCAAACTACGGAGATCAAGGCATTTCTGTTCCCAATGACGAACCACTCCAAATCACCTTGGACCAGCAAAAAGACAATACCAAACGGGTCATCTCACGGCGAAAGCCAGTCACTGGAGCTGAAAAGAAGCTACGACTAGTAATACATAAGATTCATCTTCTTTGCCTCCTTGGCCATGTTCAAATACGAAATCTCTGGTGCAACGATGAACAGATCCAGGTAGGCACCTGCCGATGATCCATGCCAAGCCGTTTCGCTCATTGTATTTTTGCCCCTAGGGCTCTCTGAAACAAGTCTTGCCAAGAAAGGTGATTGCATTGTTGAATCCAGCAGAAGACGGACCGCAGTATACCAGGTCCACGACGTTTGTTGACGGGCTAAACCAGGCCGGTGATGCTTTCGTGCGGAGATTCAGAGTCGTCAAACCTGGAATGCAGCGAGCTCATTGGGCGGACGATGCAACATCCTTGAAGAAAAGAGTTGTATGTAGAACATTCCCTAATATAACACAGCTTTCTTTGACACTCTACAGGAAGCAATACTATCCAATGCGGAAGTCATGCTATCGCGCGACGACTTCCGGAAACAGGCGATGACGCTCCAAGGTTCTCGTGACTTTGGCGCTCAGCTCTTCTGTGCCTTGTTGCGATCAGTGGCCGTAGAGGCGAGACTAGTTTGCTCCCTGCAACCATTACCTTTTTCTGGCGCCGCGGTAGGCACGACATCTAGGAAGCCCGATTCTCAGTCCATAATTATTACACCTGAAGAAGATAATGAAGCAAATAACCTTCCAACGCCGGATGTGTCAGCGCCTCTTTCAAGGACAAGAAGACTCGGACAACCGCAGTTCGCAGAGTTAAACGCACCCAAGATGACTGTACGAACAGGTAGGTAATCAATAACATCTTTGAAACAGCAGTGGCGACGACTGACTTGTCCAAGGACCGCGTCCAAGTGTACGACAATCACTTTACCCAGTGTTCTGGGTCGAAGCCTATAATGAAGCAGTCCAAAAATGGATACCCATCGACCCATTGGTGACAAAATCGTTGGCAAAGCCATCTAAGTTTGAGCCTCCAGCCAGCGACCAATACAATGCCATGTGTTATGTGGTTGCATTCGAAGATGATGCCTCAGCCAGAGATGTAACCCGGCGCTACGCAAAGGCTTTCAATGCAAAAACTCGCAAAATGCGAGTCGAAAGCACTCGGAACGGCGAAATATGGTGGGAAAGGGTCCTGCAATTCTACGAAAAGCCGTTCCTGGAGGATCGCGACGAAGCAGAGATCAGTGAGTTGACTGCTAAGATGGCCGCTGAGCCTATGCCACGAAATGTACAGGATTTCAAAGACCATCCAGTCTACGCACTTGAAAGGCACCTCCGTCGCAATGAGGTCATCTTCCCGAAGCGAGTAATTGGGCAAGTCAGTCTCGGTAAATCAGGTTCAAAGAACCAGACATTGGTGCCGGTTTATCGCCGTACTGATATACACACCTGTCGAAGCGCAGATAGATGGTATCGTTTGGGCCGGGATATAAAAATCGGCGAACAGCCTCTCAAGCGTGTTCCGAAAAATCGAAACAGGTTTGATACCAGCGAGGATGAAGACCCAGAGGTCCCTGTGTACGCGTATTTCCAGACAGATGTCTACAAGCCTCCGCCAATTGTTCAGGGAAGAATCCCAAAGAATGTCTACGGCAATTTGGATATTTACGTACCAAGCATGGTGCCGCCGGGAGGAACTCACATAATGCACCCTGGCGCATCCCGAGCGGCTAAGATACTTGGCGTTGACTATGCCGATGCCGTAACAGGCTTTGACTTTAAAGGTCGCCATGGGACGGCTGTCACTCGGGGCGTTGTCATAGCAAATAATCATCGCGAAGCCCTTGAAGAGGTCTTGGATGGTCTTGAGCAAGAGCGCTTGCAAGCCGAGTCACAGGAGAAGTCAGCAGAAGCGCTTGGGATGTGGAAACACTTTTTGCTCAAGCTCCGTATTGCCAGAAGAGTCCAGAGCTATGCAGTCGAGGAAGACAAAGCAGACGAGGCCAATCTACACACAGATGAGCCGGCGGAAAGTGGGAATGGATTCTTTCTTGACCGTGACCAAGCTTCTGGCAATCCGCATATGGCATTCGATTTTCCGCAGCCAGCACAAGAAATTGGGAGCCCTGAACCAGCAAGTACAGAACCCGAATTTGAAGAAGACGAGGTTTTCGGTGGAGGGTTCGTACCTGAAGAGACCCTCGAGGAGGTAGACCAGCCTCAGCGGCTGCCGTCAAATGATACAGGACATCTGAACGAGTCTCATAGACCGGAGTCTTCTCATTTCAAACTCGTCGTTGCTACGAACAACAAGACGAATTATACGGGCGACGTGAATCTTGAGCTAGATACCAATACAGGAACCCTAGAGACTGCGCAGACTGGCGCAAGAAACGAAGTAGAGACACCTGGACAAGATGCATCCAAGGCCTTTGACGGTACAGCTGATACGCCTAGTCCAATGGGGTCAACGGCAGCAGGCGACTCAGGAGTTACTAACATACGAGTGCCTTCGCGACCTGCATCGACGGTGGGATCAAAAGCTTCATCCTCAGATGGTGGCCGTAAGGGGGTTGAAAGTAACGATGAGGGCTCGTTGATGTCGGAGGATCCTGAAGATGAAGATGCGATTCCAGAGTGGTTGATGTGAAAACCTGACCAACCTGTCACTTCCATATGTGGAGGAGATTGAGTGATATATAGCATTTTCCAATGAAACAGTGAATTGGTATGTAATACTCTGTAGTCTCGATATATCCATCGATGTCTATTCTGTTAGTTATCGTGAGTCTCTCTGCCTCAGGATAATAATGCACGGATCGAGATGACATTATCGGCTGGCACGACGCGTCGACGCGGCGACGTGGCGGTTTTCCCGATAAGGAATCATTCACCACTTCGATTCGCTAAATTTGCAAATTTATGATCTGCTACGAACCTATGCGCCATATATACTTCCTATGCGATGGGACGAAAGGGAAGACTCGAGAATAGTGCCCAGACCAGCGGAACCAGATTTCAAACGCCAGACAAAGCTGCTACTCCAGCCCGTTTGTCGACGAATACGTCGAAGCCTTCGCAAAAGACTATTGCGTCTAAAGGAAGAAACCAAATTCCAAAAATTTCATCGCTTGCTAGGTCGGACTCTCATTTAAAGCGCGGCTCTCTGACCCGTTCTTTCGGTCAGCCTACGCTCACTCAGATAGATTGGGTGGCAACCAAACCCCAGGAGCTGGGTCCGGACGACGGTGGATTGGACTATATCGATACGGAGGCAGATGGGGCCCACGATGACGCGCCGAACGATAATGCTCGACGCGAGGTGATTGAGATACCGGATGATTCTGGGAGTGATGCCGACTACCGTCCCATACCGTCTTCACGAACGCGGCAGGCCCGTGGTTTGGGTACGAAGGAAACGGCTACATCCAAACAGAGGAAGGGCAGCGCTACCCCCCAAAATGAAAGTGCAGGGAAAGGCAGTCGGAGGAAGAGCGGCGGCAGCATAAATGGCAGTAAAAAGACGAACAAGCAACCCCCGAGGGAGCGAGATAAGACCCTTACGCAGATGGACTATGTACGGCGCTACCTGAAGGTCGAGCCTGACGAGGATGTGAGGTTAGAATATACCTACTACAGTCCGAAGAAAGACAGTGATCCGGAAAGCCGAGAAGCGCACCGTCGCAGCGCGCAGGAGGCTTTCCAATCTACGAAGCATGATCAGGTGGGACTTAGTGCTCACAAAAGACGAAGGTTAATGGAGGAATTTGACACAAGAGATCCTCCTAGGAACAAGGATATACAGCCTCCTGAGGGTGAATTACCCCGAGCATGTGTTACGCCTAAGAAGTCGGTCAAAGCGGAAATTCCGTCCTCTCAATCACCAGAGAGCCCAGGTTTCGCTGTCCTCTCGCCGTCAAGATACCGTGGGATGAACCTTTCTTCCTTGAAAGGAAGATCTCCGGATACAACTGGTCGACCTATTAAGAAAGAACCGTCTGGGTACTCACAAAGAGCGAAGAACCTGCGTGGTCCTGATCATGCACTGGTGCCAGAATCTTTATTACCTAGCTCCCCGACATCCTACGAACCCGAGGAATTAAGGTCTAGAAATGATATTTCCACGCCTGAGGCTGAAGACGACACAAGTGTCAAGCCTAACAAGAAACCTACCAGTACGCAGAGAACTGTTGTGTATGAGACGGACGCAGAGTCAAATTCCAGTGACTTCCAGGAAGATGGATCTGATGTTTCTGCAACAGAGAAGGAGGATGATAACAACTCTATTGAAGATACCCAGTATCCACCGCGTGGCGATTCTCAAGAACTTCCTCCACCGGTCATTGCTTCAGATCTCGATAATGAGCCCGGGCAAACCTATCCCGAGGTTACCTTGTCATCTGAGGCATCAGTATGTTACCGAAGGCCACAGCAATCTACCCAGTTTCCTCTTGGGCCTATTCCGCCGTTGAGCACTCAGAGAATGGCCGAACTCTTTCCGCAGGAGAAGGAAAGTATTGGCCAGCAAATCATGACAAATACAACTCAAACACAGTCATCACCCGCTGTCCAACGCCGTCCTTTGCCGATACATCTTCTGCATACACAAGCCCAAATGCAGTCTCAATCTCAGTCCCAGTCTCAAGGCCTGGACAAAAATTCGACTGAAATTGTGCCGGAATCTTCGCCCGTAACACGGCAGGATAATGGGATGGATGCCCACGAGTCTCGTGCTCAGGAACCAGTGGTTCAGGTCCAGTCGTCGCAACCACCAGATAGGCTCATTATGAATTCCCGGATGGACCAAGATTCTGGACCACGGGGTTTTATATGTGGGAATCAGTTGCTCTCGTCAAGTGTCATGGAAAGTATCCCCATGCCGCAGATGTGGACGGGCAGTCAGGATACTGTTGGAGAGCCATACAGTGAGCCGGACAAGGATTAGACGAAATTAGAACAAGTTAATAATGTAATTTAGTACCAGTGATATCCGACATTTAGAACAGCAGTATTGTACTGCTATTACTACCTCACAAATATGGCTGGCACATAAACAAACTGCTTTGCCTCCACTGAGAAGGTGCAATTTCCTCCTGGATATCGCAGTACTTCCTCTAGTAGCTGGTCTGATAGAGGCAAGAATATTTCAACAACAAAGCTTGGACATGATAGATTCCCATAATAGGCTGCGACATGTGGATTAAAATCTCCTGGTCAATCTCAGGTAACTGCATCTGGCAGCTGAGGGTGACCAGGAGATTCTGCAACCCATGCGTTTCTGTTATAACAGACCACGCGGGTTCCCAGAACGTGAGGACATTCTCTGGCCAGGACTCCTCATTACTAAAGATCTTTCCATTCTTCTATTGATCATGCAGAGGTACATCAAGGCGAAGGGAACGAATCATGTGGAAGCAATGGGGAAGCAAGGTCTTTTGCATGCTTACAATGGTCTTGATTTGGCGAACATTCAAAGCGTTGTTAGTTGTTAGTATAGATGAGGTCAACCGCTTCTGAGTGACTGAACGACAAGTAAATCTTCTTTTTATCAGGTGACTAGTAACAATCATACGTCCTTCGACAGGAGCATAACAGGCGGGTCACCACATCCTCGCGAGGGGCATGATTTGCAGAGCGTGGCATTGTTGTTCCATCACCTGCTGCATCCCACCAACATGTATGCTGCCAGCCATGGAGCTTGCAGGGCTCATAGCATGAGAAGCTACACAATCGCCGGTGGGTGCTGTACATGTAGGTAACCAACCCCTGTGGAGCAAGACATGCTGGTAAATCAAAAGTCGAGTATCTGGAGGCAGCTTGAAGAAAACCAATGACTGCTGTGGGGATGTAGCTATCTCAGGCGACATTAAGGTCAAAGCACACCTTCGAGCAGGAGGCAGTGGCTCTGGTGAATCATTGCTTTGATGGCGCTGCTTTCGTTCCCACTGCTCCAGGCTGTGCCGCTGGCCACAGAAAATTTTGGCAATGGCAACACACGTGATGCATCCGATGGCTATAGGAATCTTCCAAAGATCTCTCATATGCATAAAGCGCTCCAGATCATTCATGAGCTTCATAAAAGCAGCGCATCAGACAGGGCATGCAGGAAAACAGTTCACTCGCTTAATTTACTGCACCATGAACAGCGTTCCATACGCTTTATTTCTTTCAAATGTGAGGTTAGGTTCAGGGGCTGTCCGGGAGGAGGGGGGGGGATGTATATTAACCCTACGAAGGCCATATCCGGAAGGGCTAAGGACCAAGGATAGATATCAATCTAAAACTTCAGACATAAGACCACCATGTGTTGTAGGATTTATTCCAGGTATCATGAAACCAGGACAAGACTTTATAGTCTCTGTTAGGCTATCTAGTTTACCCATTGAAATTCAGCGAGGTTGACCTTGACTGTAACTCGGAGATGTGGCCATATCAACTTCGGCCTCCGGGCCAACTATTATCCGACCAAGTCGCATCAAAGCGCAAGCGCCGGTGGGGCACTCGGGCTGCCGTAGCGTTCGTGGAGATCCCCCGACTCTGACACTGCGACTCCGTCACAACGGCGTGGAGGAGAGTGGACGGCTTGTATTTCTTTGCTGAATTGCTTGTTTCATAATCGTCAACTAATTTCGTTTTATTTTGGCTTTTATTCCTGCCTGCGCCATGGATTTCCCATACGACCATATCCAGGAGGAGATCCTCGCTGCCAACGACCCCTCTAAGAAGGACGGTTCCCAGGGCGAGTCTTCCAACAACGCACAACAGTCCAACGTGGACCTGAATGCAGAACTGCAAGATACACTTCACGCGTTTACCAATAGTCCATGGGGTGTGCGCATTGGCGGGTTGTGGGATAACGTGCGCAAACAAGGCGAAAGCTACTACGAGGAAGCCAGACAGGAGTATGCAGCAGCTAGCGAAGAAGCTGTCAAAGGATTCTCAGATCTGAGAGAGAATATTGTCGGACGCACGCGAGGTCTCTCCCTGAGCACTGGCTTAGCTTCTTCGGAGAGTACAGAAAAGGACAAGGATGAAGCGTCCACGCCTACAGCTCCAAAAGCCAAGGATCCTCAGGGGGAGGAAGGGGACGATGCGGAAGCAGACAGTGGCGAGGGTTTCTTCTCGCGTTTCAAGGCTGAGGCAGCCAAACGTTTGAAGGAACTCGAAAAGGCGGAGGAAGCGGCCGATGAGGCTATATTGCGCTTTGGGATGAACATCCGCCAGAAGCTCCAGGATGCAGTGAGCATCGTTCCGCCGACTTCGGAGGAGTCGAGCAAGGTTCTCTTCGAGAGTAAGGATGCCGAAGGGAAGAGAGTCATTCACGCTACGCGCTTTGAGGCCCAGCTGCATGTCATCCACTCGAATCTGGAGAATTTCACCAAGGACCCCGAGAGTGAGCAGTGGCCTGCGTTTCAGAAGGATTTTAACGTGGATGCAAAGACCGACGAAATAGCTACTGATCTGGAGAAATATCCTGATTTGCGGTCGGCGATGGAGAAACTCGTGCCGGAGGAGGTGGAGTATGCGCAATTCTGGTGTCGCTACTACTTCCTTCGTTTCGTCATTGAGACGGAAGAGCAGAAACGCAAGGAACTTCTCAAAGGTAGGTCTTAAATCTTGTTTCCTGTCTTCTCCTATAACTTTCATGTCTAATCGGGGTTCTTTCAGGTGCGAATGTGAACGAGGAAGAGGAAGTGGCTTGGGACGACGATTCCGAATCCGAATCCGAGTCTGAGTCAGAATCTGATGAATCCGACTCTGACTCCGACTCTCCCTCTACTCCTCAAGTCAAAGCCAACAAGCCAAATGCCACTCCATCGGCCGCGAAGGGACCTTCCACTGCACCCTCGCCCAGCAAGAGTACCAGTACCTTGAAGCCCAACGAAACTCGAAGATCAAACGATCAACAATCTCAAGCCGACAGCGAATCGAGCTATGACGTTGTTAGTGGCACGGCGAGCCGAACACCTAGTAGTCCCAAAGAGAAGAGTCCTACTAGCCACGCTAAGGGAGATGACAGCGATGAAGATTGGGAGTGAGATCTGCAACCAACGGTCCAGGTCCAACACATTTGTGTTTTAGCTGAACGCAGGACGGAGGCTTTTGGCGTCCGGTCAATGATGTACTTGACCACTGGATTGGTCAGTGACCGGAGCTCAGCCTAAATATGATTCTGCAGGCGTTATAGGTCGTACTTTTATTTTTTGTTCTTCTCTCTCTCTTCTTTTTTTATTTATCTACTCGGTGTTTTGGTATTTTTGTGTCGCTTAGCGATAGCCTTCCCTATGTACTCTCCTTCAGCTTCTCAATCAATATATCAAGAATTGATCTGATACTATTTCGTTCCGTGTCACCAAAGTCGAAGGTTCTTGAAATCGTTGACATATCTGAAGGAGTATATGATTTCTTCAGTTACAGTCATAGATTTAATCTAATGACACCACTTCGCAACGAATATAAGATCTCGTCATGACTGATGTGATCTTCTAGCAAGACTCTCACTGTGCAGCATCAGATCCACCCTTATCAGCCTCATCATCTTCGACAGGCACAGCAGGAGACCTTCTAGAAAGCGGCGACCCCCTTCTAAAAGCTTCATAACCACCGCTACCACGTGGCACATTTAAACGCCTCCTATCTGACATGACAGAGGGAGACCGACGACCTTGCAACGGCGTCTCGGGAGTTGCCTCCCTTGACCTAAGATGGAACCCCATAGCCCCCTCACCAGGTGAAAATGACTGGTAGTCACTACTATAGTACTCGCTGCTTTCACGGTATCCGGCGGGAGTCTCCCCTGGTGCCCAGCCATACTGGTAATCCTCACCGCGGCGCTTGACGGGGCTCTCATCGTAAGGATCCCAGCCGACTTTTCGTCTGGCTTCTGCGCGGAGGCGTTGGCGATGTTGTTCATCGCCTCCGGCGCCGGTGGTGGAGGACTCTTCTAGGAAGAAGTTGAGGAGTTCGTCGGTGATGGCAAGGTGGGATTGTTGTTGGAATTGTTGCAGGGACATCAGGCGGAGCAGGGTCTCCAGGAGGGAAAGAGATGTACGGATGTTGTTGAATATGGGGTTCGATACGGTTGTTGTGTTGCGGTGCTCGGAGACGGGATGTTGCGAGAGCCCGTGTTGTTGCCGGGATGTTGAGGATGAAGATGATGTTTCATGGTGGTCCAAGGATAAGTTGGCAATTTTTAAAGGATCAATAGTGGGGTCTGTCTTTGAGGGGGTGCTGGGAATCTCGACCTCTGATTCAGTGTCCGAGTCTTCGTCTTCGTTATAGACTTCAAAGGCTATCCATTCGGGTCTAGACCCTGCGGTAATCGCCACGCGTTAGGAATTGAGTCCTCGTGCAAACTGGGATCTATAGATGGAGTGTTTGCTTCGTTTAACTGAGCATCGAGTTGCGCTTGTACTTCGTCGACTTCGTCGCCTTCTTGAACCGATTCTTCCTGGGCATAGACGTAGTCTGCCTCTTCGCGTTCCATCATACGCCTCGGGGGTACAGCATTGATGTCTCGTTTCAGGAGAAGCACAGGGTTATTCGACTCGCCTTCCGTACTGATATTTAGAATCCTCCCCGTATCGGCGTAGAATATCTTGGAGATTTGGTGAATGGGGAGAATTTCCCGTATCCCAGCTTTGCTGATCCCTTCGAAGCTGTGGGGTTGCGTTTCAATACCCTCGAATGTATGGACTCTACCATCATCTAAATCCTCTATTATTAGCAATTGATAGGCGTACTCGTCCGCTTTCGCTTCCGCAAGAATCTGGGATTTCCGCGTTTTGGTTCCAGGTTTAGTCGCCCAATCCATTGGCACCCGTCGAAGCTTTAGACGTGCTTTATGCATGACCTCTTTCCATGTTGCTTCTCGAATACCTTCTTCGTCCTGTGGACGGAGGTGGCCGGCAAAAAGCATATACATCGACAGGGTAAAGGTGGGTCCAATTTGGATTGCTTGCGAAGGCGACACGTAGTACTGCGTGTCTCCAGCAGTAAGGAATGTGCTAGCCTGTAACAACCTTGATGGAGACACCGTAGAAGGTAAGTTGGTCGATAACTTGGCACCTGACGTGGTGATAGCCAAGTTCATAAGTGGCACCGCATCCTCAACTCGGACCAAAAATCTCTTGATGTCCTTAATGATAGACCTTATTTCCGCGTCATTTTGGGACCGGTCAAGCGGCGATTTCCCGCCTCTCCGAATTAACTCCTCAGATGCAGCAGCCCTGGCCAGTCGCTGGCCTAGAGACTGAATATCCCATCGAAGGCCTTTGGTGAGGGATACTGCAGATTCAAGAGAAGTATTGCCTCGCGCTGCTCTGACAATGTGTCAGAAACCTGGCAGTTCATCTGTACTTTGACATTAGGCAGCTCACATTAATTCAATCATGTCAATTGCAGGTGAGATGATCTTCCATTCAATCAGCTCATTGCAAAGCGGGTCTCTGTATGCAGGTACAACGAACCTGAATTTTACTCTCCAGGCGCTGCTGCAATGCAACCAGCTCATCACGCTCCTCACTATGCTCGACATTCTAAAAAGGCGAGAATACCTTAGCCCAACTGCTTCATGAACTTATGAAGTAATGTTACCTTTAGCAAGCGGGACGATTGACGTATAGCATAGCTGGCTGTGATTGTGATGCCCGACCTGGAAATCCCTCAATGTAAGCCCGACTCTTCCAGAAGCTACGTTCGTTCCATGGACAGTGCACTAGAAAACATTATGTTGCGTACCGAATGGCATAGTTCATCGCCTGTTGGGTCAGCTGCCAATGATGTCAGCCTCAAATTTCTACATGGCGACCCTAAAGCGAGACACACCCTGTTCAGAAACACGTCCATATTGGCTCAGGAAAAGCAATACGAGCTGCGTATATTTGAATGTCTTGTCCCTTTCTCTATCCGGCGTTCTCACGGTTCGAAATCACCGAAGTGCTCGCACAAACACGTCTGCCTTGTATGTATGTTGGCCCCCTGAGCGTCGAGGGGTTTGCTTATCGATAACAAGCCACCCACTATGGCGGCGTACAAAAGCAATGACCATGAGACGAGGAGCCGTGATCAAAACCAAAGGTGCCCAATGCAATAGTATCCGAAGCTTCTGGAATGCACTGTAGGGGCAGGATCAGGGGTATGCCACCGGTGATGTCTGTAGACCAACCGTACTTGTAATTATACGATATGGTGCCTGACGCGATAGGCGCAATAGACGCCCAAGGCGGGGGAGGGCTGCGCTGAGTCATCCGTGCAAAATCGGACTCGCCCAACGCCCCTCTTCGAACACGGCTTTGACCAAAATTTTAAGCTACCATCATCCCTCTCCTCCTCACTTCACTTTCTTTTTCAGTTGGTGTGTTCGTCGTCTGTCCTTTTTTATTTCTTTTTCTCACCGTTTATTGACGATGGCGGACCAAACCCCGGACTCCTGGGAGGATGAACTCTCCAGACAGACGGATGGAGTCAACCTGAACAACGCACAACAACAGGGCCAAGCGCCTGGATTCCACCCAGCAGCTGCCACATTCCAACCGGGAGCTGCTTCGTTCCTTCCCGGTGCTCCGGCTTTTGTGCCTGGGCAGCAGTACCAGTCCTATGGGGCTTTCCCGCAGTACGGCCAGTACGGTGGTAATTATGGGGGATACGGTGGTTACGGAGGTTATGACCCGCAGCAGATGTACGGTCAATATGGGGCATATGCACAACAACCTGGTGGCTTCAACCAAGGCTACAATCAGCAACAGCAACAGCAGCAAGCTAACCAGCAGCCTCCTCAACCCGCTGTTCAACCGGCGCAATCTGCACCGAAACCCGCTTCCAACAACACCGGTGCTCCCAAGGCTAAGGTTCTTTCGATTGGCGGTGCCAGCGCTGGCGGTGCTTCGTCTGCTGCTTCGTCCGGTTCTCCTAAACCCGCCACCAAAGTCCTCTCGATCGGAACCCCTGCCTCTTCGGCCCCTCCGAAAGATACCAAGGAAAGCAAGGGAGATACCAAGGGGGCTGCTGCTGTGGAGGCCGGCGCTAAGGCGACGGCTAAGCAGGCGATTGATAAAACAGATAAGAAGGCAGACCAGAAGGCCGCGGCTAGCGGGAAGACATCTCCCACACCGTCGTCGGGTCGGTCGAGCCCTAGCCGTGGCGAGACCGCCAAGGCTGCCCGGGATGCGAATGCCGTTGCAATGGAGCAGCAAGCCGATGTTGACGAGGCGACCCTGAAGGAAATCTACGGCCAAAAGAAGGAACACGTGAACATTGTTTTCATCGGACACGTCGATGCCGGGAAGTCCACACTGGGGGGTTCTATTTTATACGTCACCGGAATGGTCGACGAGCGAACTTTGGAGAAGTACAGGCGGGAGGCCAAGGAAGCTGGACGAGAGACCTGGTACCTGTCTTGGGCTTTGGACCTGACCAACGAAGAACGTGCCAAAGGAAAGACCGTCGAGGTCGGCCGTGCCCACTTCAAACTCGACGTCCCGTCGCCCGATGGTACCATTGAGCGCGACTTCTCGATTCTGGATGCACCCGGTCACAAAGCTTACGTCCACCATATGATTGGTGGTGCTTCGCAGGCAGATGTTGGTGTCCTGGTTATCTCCGCCCGAAAGGGTGAGTATGAAACTGGATTCGAAAAAGGAGGCCAAACTCGAGAACACGCCTTGCTCGCCAGAAACACGGGTGTCAAGAAACTCATTGTCGCTGTCAACAAGATGGATGATCCAAGTGTTGAGTGGGATAAGGGTCGCTTCGACGAATGTACCGTCAAGGTCTCGAAATTCCTGGAGGTGCTTGGTTACAAGAAGGACGATCTTACATTCATGCCCATCTCCGCTCAACGAACCTATGGTATCAAGGACCGGGTGCCCAAGGAACTCTGCTCTTGGTATGATGGCCCCTCGCTTCTTGAGTACTTGACCAACATGAAGACACCCGAGCGGAAGATCAATGCACCGTTCATGATGCCGATCAGCAGCAAGTACCGTGATATGGGTACATGGGTTGAAGGTCGCATTGAATCCGGTGTGATTAAGAAGAATGGCACCTGCATCATGATGCCCAACCGCACCGAAATCCATATTGCCGCCCTCTACGGGGAAACTGAAGATGAGATCCCGACCGGTACGTGTGGAGACCAAGTCCGTATGCGTCTCCGAGGTGTTGAGGAAGAAGATATTACACCCGGTTTTGTTCTTTGCTCTCCAAAGCGTCCAGTACACACTGTGTCTGCCTTCGAAGCGAAGATCAGGATTCTTGAACTCAAGAACATCCTTACAGCGGGCTACAACTGTGTTATGCACGTTCACACCGCCGTTGAAGAGGTCACCATCGCTCAGCTTCTGCACAAACTCGAGCCCGGTACAGGCCGGAAGAGCAAGCGTCCACCTCCGTTCGCCAGCAGGGGTCAAACCATCATTGCTCGTGTCGAAGTGACTAGCACTGCCGGTTCTGTCTGTGCTGAAAGATTTGAAGACTACAACCAGATGGGACGGTTCACCCTCCGTGACCAGGTAAGCACATTTTTTTACTCCATCATCTTTGCACTTAGCCTTCGTTGATTCGATACTGACAATGTAATAGGGACAAACCGTTGCTATTGGTATGATCTCGAAGCTCATCACTGATGAGAAGAGCTAAATTTACGACCTACGACTCTTGTAAATCAAGAAAAGCATTTTGGCTTGTTGCCGTCCGTAAATGCATTTGATTGGGTCATAGGGCCACAATAGACAGAGGGAGGCTTGGGCGGGTAGAGGTACAGGCGATGATATCCCGCTAACGGCCTGCCTCGATTGATGATGATGAATTCGATGTCCTGTTTGTCTAAATATTTGCTTTGTTGAGGTTACAAAAAATGGAGATTTCTCTACCTGGTCGACAGCTGTCTACAAAAAAGGGTCTAGTAAAATCTTCTTGTGCCATGTCCATATCATGAAGTCGTAAATTCCAATATGTAAGGTAGAGCAATATTGCGATATGCTCCCAGTGACACCCAAATCACCGCTTCTTCCCAACGACCTTGGTAAAACCATCCTCATCGACCTCCGGCTCAACCTTCTCCTTAGGAGTTCTGACCAAAGTCGGTGCCTCATCCATATCCACGTCGCCGTTCGCCCCTTGCCCATCGTCATCCTCATCCTCGTCGCCATCTGTCTCCTGGTCATCATCTTTCGCCTCGACCCTCTTAAACGCCGCGGCCGCATTGATAGCCTTTTGCTGACTCTTCTTCTCCCATGCCTCCCACATTTCTTGAATAGCCGCGAACTCGCCTCTCTCCGTTTGTTGCTTCATTTGCATGATCGATGCCGCAACAGGAGCCGCGCTCTCATCGTCAACGACCGCATCAAACTCATCATTCATCACCTGGATCAGCACGTCCTCGAGGTCCTCAGCGTCTGTCTCAGGGCGCTCCGTCAACATCTCGGATATCGCACCGCACAGCCAGTCGCGCTTGTCGCTGGAGGTAGGGCCGCCCCATGAGGATTGCACGGCGAGGTTGAGAGCTGGCCAGCTGTTGACGGCTAGGGTGATGCCGAGATCGAGGTAAGCGGCGGGGGTGGTGGGTTGGGTAGGTTGCTGGGTGGTCATTGTGTTGTGTATGTACGTTGGAATGGGAGGTATCCTTGAAAGCCCTGGACAGGGAGGCAGTGTACACGTCTTAGTTTGCGTGTTTGGTCTCGCTCGGTGCTATGAGAAATGCAATTGAATACCAGATGTCAAGTGTATCCCCGTGCTATGCGTTTCGTTGTGTGCGCGATCCGTGCTGTTGTAATTCGCGCTCTCCCCGACTGTTTTATTGCATTTGAAAAAGTAGATGTGTAAAATTTTAACTCAAGAAGCGTATCCCCTGCTATCAGCATAGAAGTGTCAATATATAAGACAAAATGCAATGTGAGCAATGTTGATGCGGGCATAAATTCTCGAAATTTTTCGAGACGATCGACGGCGGGAGGGCTGATTAGATACGATAGGAGCTGTCATGTGACCTTATCATGCCGGTTTTTACCTGGCTAAAATATTTACTGGAGAAGCGACGACAGTAAGCAAAGGACCAAAAAATTAGGCCAACTAAGAAAACAGAAGGAAAAAAGAAAGCTTCCGATAGGGGGAATCGAACCCCCGGCTGCCGTGTGAGAGACGGCGATGTTAACCACTACACCATATCGGATTCAGTTGTGGAAAAATATTTTGTTAACGAATCTATTAGGGGTAGTAAGGCATTGGCTAGTAGTCATTATTTTGGCGCCGGACTACGCTAGGGCCTGGGTATCTCTGGGATAAAGACGTATATCTGGAACAGCGTATTACCGTACCTGCAATAAGTCTTTTAGAATCTGAACGTACATCAGCTAGCCAGATAGGAAATAGAGATAATTGTTCTCGCGTTTTCCCCCTCATTTCTACTTTGTCATATTCACAATTTGCACAGTAATTTCTATACTGCGTACAATTTGGAGTCTGCTAATCATGTACGACCTAACCCTAATCCCATTGACAGCCCATTGGCAACAATCAGCGTCAACCCTAATGATAGGGAGCTTTCACAGCGCAGGCTTAGGAGGATGCAATTTTTAGGATGATTCAGAGTGAGTTCTAGTAGAGATAAGAGATAGATAAATATAAGTCTTATATCCTCGGATCCTTACCCCACAAACATGTTTCTTACCGTGTTCCGGAATATCAGAATGCAGTCTGAAATGGCTTAGAAAGCACAAAGCATACAAATTGATTGAGAGTGCATTGTATCGCCCTTAAGTATCGACTTTGTTCATAAATATGGAAGCATGGCTATTTTGACACTGCAGCTACGCATCCCGTAGGAAGGGAGGCAAGATACATTTGTAGCGACAAGCTGCGCGTTGAAGGCCTCCCCTGGATACTGCAAAGTCAATATATCCCAGATTCCAAAGTCTGCAGTCAAAGCACCAAATAAAACAGGATGTTAAACAGGAAGCATGGATGATGGTATGTCCAGCCTCAACAAATAACAAACAACTTATGTACGTACGCCAA
>PQME02000104.1:0-84746 GCA_003004525.2 Aspergillus sp. MA 6038 | reverse complement strand
GCCATTCGATTCTAGGACAACAGCTCCTGGGGAACATTGGCGTACTCCATGATAGTGCGCCACGGGTACCCCAGCAGGTAGTCTACTTTATCCTTTCTTTGCGTTTAGTCTATTTCCATACTTTCTTAGCCCAAGGCTTCCACATTTGGGTCCCACGGCAAATCTTCCTGGGTACCACTGGGGAACTGCTCCCCGTAGATTTTGTAATATTCATGAGCCTTTTGACAAATATTCAAGGAGGTGAGATCAGGCATATTTTCTTTGCACTCATGCTCCACAAGAAAAAAGAGTCTCTGCCCATAGGCAACACACTGCGCAAATCCATCAGCCGTCTTCATTCCAGCTCTATGCAAATCTGGACTGTATGTGTACAGATCACCACGCCTGCAGAATTCCTGTCCTTTTACAAAGGACTCACTGGGAGAAATATTGTGTAATTCATTTTCCCATTCTGCATTTCTGATCTTTATGACCAAAACTTTCTTTTTTTGACGGCGATCAGCTGGGATATGCTGGTGTTTTTGTGGTGCGAATGGTGCACCTCGCGGATTGTTCCGCTTCTGGTTGGTTTCGCTTGTCTGCCCTTCTGGGACCTTCTCTGCCGCCTTTTTTCCTTTCCCTCCCGCGTTAGAATCAGTATGGTTAGTGGTAGTGTTAAAGTTTCCGTGGCCTTTTTCTGCATCGACCCCTATCCTATCCTCACTGTGTGCTTTCCCATTATTTCCCTTCCCAATGTCCTCCTGCACGCTCTCCTTTCCAGTATTCTGTATTAGCGCAAGAAGCTTGTCAGCAAGGTCGGTAGCTTTCTTGGCTTTATCAGTTACGCGAAACTTCATCGCAATCTTCTGGAATTCATTTGCAGGCCCCTTGCATTTCTCCCATTCCTGCTCAATGCTTTGGAAATAACTGTCCGCATCTTGGAAAGCATCCACGGCATCCTTCCTTTTGTTTGTGAAATTGTGGCCAGGCGGGATTTTTCCCAACATTGTCTTTGCATGACAGCACGTGTCATGTGCATTGTTATATTCCTTTGCAGCTAATTCCTTCCACCAGCCCACCTTCATTTCCTCCATTATTGATCTTGCTCTTTCTTGGATTTCTTCACATGCATTGGCAAGTTTGTATATTTTCAGAATGGGCTGCATCGATTCTTGGTATATTGATGGATCAGGCTCATGCTGCTTGATTTTGGATTCTTGGCTTGCAGCTGTGGTCTGTGCGATGTCTGTTGGCTCCCTGAACTTAGAAAGCGCTTCCATTGCTTTTTGGGCGTCATTAACATGACCTTCCCATTCCTGTTCCGCGCCTGTTTCAACTGCTTTCTGGGCGAGATCGTTCATGCATAATATCTTCTTCTCTTCCCTGTCCATGCCTTTAACCGACTGTACTGCGATCAAATATAAGAGTTCAAATAAGAGAGTGGTGGTCGTGGTGCTCTCAATCCTAACTGAATCTGCTGTAAGTGCTGTGAGCGTTCTAAATGCCTCATGTTCGATGGAGCTGGCTGTCTCAGTTGTAGGGTTTATGTATTGAATGTCTCAAGCCACCTTGCGTGTCTTGGTTGTGAAGTTCACCATGTGTTTGGTAACATCTTGTGTCAAACCAATGGAGGGTCGTGCCTTATTTTTATAGTTCAGGTACATTTGTCTTGCCGTAGTGCTATAGTGGAGGGCCTTCTTAACGAGTATTTGGTCCTTTCCAGCCCATGATTTAGCTGATTGGGCTGCAACATCAGCCTGTCTGGAAGCTTCCTCCGCAACATTCGCATTTTTCGTTATTTCTTCACGAAGTTGGTCATGTCCGCCGTCCACCAGGTGTTTGACAGCGAGAACAGGCTTGGCAAACTGGTTTGCTTTGTCTGCTGCCGTTTGCGCGCTCTCAGCTGCATGCTTTGCCTCAGTCTGATTTTGAGATTTTTCTGCTATATTCCCTTGGTTCACGGCTTCTTGCGATTCTTTTTGGGCCTTCAGTGTCAATGTATCTGCTGTCAGTCGCAAAGCCTTGGCTATTGTGCTGTGTATATCTCGTATACCATCCTGTGTCCTATTTTCAATTTCACCTAACTTTCCTTGCTCACTCTTCCGCTTTTCAATGCCTTTTTTCATCTTCTCGCAATTTTCGCTAATTTCTAATTGCTTTTGAAGATCAACTGGCACATGGAGATGCCGCCGGTAGATTTCGAGCTCTTCCATGCCTGTTCTATGGATGTTCTGCAAGACTTCTGCTGTGATAGAGGCATTCTCAAGTCCGTCATTTACTTGCGTAAAGAGCTGATCAATAACATTACAGCTATCTTCACTGAGATTCTGTGTAAGGAAGGATTCCTCAGACTTGATTGACTTGGCAAAACCAGCAAGACCTGTTTGCTGATTTTGCTGCCCAGAAGTAAGCTGCTTGAGCTGTGCTTGCTCAGCTTTGAGCTGGGTAGCAAGTTCCTTCAATTGTGTTGAGAGAGCAGAGGTGTACTTGATTTGTATTCAGCCCTCAATCAAAATCATCTCTGTTTGCACCTTTGCTAGGAACTCATGAGATTCTTTTCTGAGAGCTGTGGACCTCAATATCCAGGTCTTCTATCTATCACAAAATTGGTCCTGGTCAGATTGTGCTTGAAATTCCTTGATATTGTCCATCAATTCTCCTCATTGCTCACACAATCAGTTATGCAGTGTTACTAGACTCCTTTCAATATTCCACAGCAGCTGCAGTTCAGTCCATCTGGCTTGCAGTGCTCCTACATTTGTGGAGTTAAGCACACTGTCCAATGCCAACATGGTATTAATGAGAGTGTCAACCATTTTGGAAACCAGTATAGAGTCATCAGTCAAGGCTTCTAGGCATGATCCTAGCATGCAAATTTGCAGGTCACCTAATTCTATCTGCAACCTTAATAACCAAGTTTGCATTTCCTTAATAAATACCTCTCAATTCATGCCTTCACACTGAGCAGAACCATGGATTGCTTGTGCGTCCCGTGTGGTTTTGTCATGGGTTAGTGTTTCCAATTTGTGCAATTGTTCCTTAACCTTGGAGGAGTCAGCATGGATGTGTGACCTTACACTTTCCAATTCCTGCTGCAATTTAGTTAGATCAACATCGATGGCTTCCAGTCTGCCTTGGCTAGCCACATCTTGCAATCCTGCAGAATCTTCCTGGTTGCGGAGATCATTGACAACATTTTGATACTGCCTGATGATCCAATCATTCTTGTCCAGTTGGCTTTGCTTGTTGAGAAGGTCATCCAGCAGCTCCTGTAGCTGTTCCTTTATACCTACCAAATCAGATGCTTGATGGGAAGTACTGTCAGACATAGGCATAGGCGATGTAGAGGGTACTGGGGATTGTGGCTGCGGATTCTCCGAACTAATTGACATTGGAGTATACGTCCCGCTGTGTTGTGCCTTGGGCATCCGACGGCCGCCTGTGCTAGACGTGTTTGTTGGATTTGATGTGTCTCGAGAGAATAATGCTGGGCTTGGTGTTCTTGTTCCTCCTGCGTCTGATGGGTCGCATACTGTATGGGGCATGGTTCCTGTGTGACTTGATGTTGGGGTATGACAATGTCCTGTTCTTGAAGGCTGGATGTTGCTCAATTCTGAATGTGAGAGCTGACCAAAGAATGAAAGGTACATGTCTTGCAATATGAATGCAGATTCAAGTTGTCTGCATTCCTCCAGAGCAGTGTGCACTTGATCAATGAACAGAGTTTTGCAGTCCTCTATGAAGGTAACAGTATATGGGATTCTGGAATGTTTTAGCCTGGGAACTTGGTCATCCTCAAAATTATACCACAGGTTTGGAGCGTCACCAGGGGGATGACCGATTGACTCCTTGATGTGGACTGACTTGAAGCCCAGGTGACTGGCGAGCAGGGCTAGCTGGTACTGGGCTTGAGGGTCAGTCTGCTTGCCAAGCACTGCTAATCTGTTGCCCTCCCCCAGCCTACTGCTGCTGGTGCGCAATGCGCACAGCCAAATCTGATGGTATGAGAGATTGAACTGGCCCTCTTTGTCAATGCGAACATGTCGCTCCTCATCTTCAGACATCTGGATAGGAATGTCTCCATTCCCTTGGGGAGTAAAAATAGACTCCATTTGTTCCTGGACAGTTGAGAAGGTTTGCTGGCTTGAGGCTGTCTCTTTATCCTGTATATCAAGCAGGTTTTTGACCCTGCGAGCGGCAATGGCAAAAAATAGCATGTCTTGAAAGAAGAGAGAAAGTGATGGGATCCTTCTCTTGTAGTCCTCCAGCCTTTCATTAATGTGACCATGCTCTTCTCCAGAGAATTTTTGAAACACCTTGCCACTTAGCACTAGGCTGCAGACATGCTTTCTATCCACTTCACTCACACCAGGTGCAAGGCCTTCTAACTTCTTCATGCTATTGCAGTCAATTTTTTTCATTTTGTTAAGATCATGCTGAACAATGGACACCCAGAAGTCCCAGATATGCCTCAGATAGCAGACTAACTCCTGCTGAAGTTAGCCTCCAGTTAATCTACTTAGACAGGGTGCAGGACATCATTGCAGTGAAGTGCTAGGTGTTTGTTCCACACTGTAAGCAAGGTTCCAGCCAATACCACTCCTGGAATGTCCAGCAATGCATCAAATGCCTTCCACACCTCCTCATGCTTTTTCAGCATTTTCAAGCGTTGCTTCTCGCAGTCGCTCAGCTGTGCTCTCCATCAACCTTGGGAGAAGTCATCTCCAATCATTTCATAGTGGCGTAGGTTCAGGTATTTCTCACCGGCCGATTTGGGGAGTTCATGATAGTACTTTTCAGCTTGGGCTTTCCGCAACTCGTCCGACACATCTGTTTTACCATTGCCTTTGTCAGCCAAAATATCTTTGTATCTTTGCCACACTGTTGTGTTTGATTTCTAGGAATTCTGACCGTCCAAGTAAATGTCTACGATCCACCATTTTGTCAATGGCAAAGCATCCTGAACAGCCTGGACATGGTGTTTGCCATGGAGGCATCGCAACTGCCTTCCAGCAAAATCCAACACTGGATGATTTTCTGGTTCTTTCATACAGAAATTGTGTGCTGTAAGGCCGCACTTTTCCAGGGCATGCTCAAGGTCCTGGCAGGAGATTATGGCCTCTACATGGTTCTCAGATTGAAGTGGATAAACACTGTTTTTTTGAAATGCCTGCCTCAAAGACCCCAACTTCTTTTCGTTCAGTTCCCACTTTGGTCCAATATCTAGCTGGCTTAGTCTGATCTTCGCAGAGCCTTGTAGGGCGTGATGTCATTCTGTAGCCAAGCGGCAATCAATATCTTGAGTACAATTATGACATGGCATTGCTGAGATGATGAAAAGAATATGTTGTCTTGTCCGAAGGTTCTTTCAGACAGGGGTAAAGGGATGTCTGGAGCTTATATAGTCATGTCCATCAGTCCCGCTGAGTAGATAGAGATATTGGGAGGGCCAAATTCATAATTGCCGGCTTTCTGGGGCTGGGGCCCTGCACTTTTTGTGGGCATCCAAATTCCCTCGTTACATGAGTGCATGAAAATATATGAGACTTGCCTTCCCAAGTCTTCACTTCCTATACTCTCAGCTCTCAGCGATCGTTGATGGAAATGGGAGACAGAAATGAGAGGCGTTTTACCCAAATTTTGTTTCAGGAAGCACCATCAATTTCAGAAGATGTTGCAAAGGAAGGATCCACTGCTTTTGGTTCCTATGCTCTGGAGGGTGTGCGATTGAAAAAAAAAAGGAGATGCTCGATCAGAAATTCTACAACGGGACAATCGAAGACATCGGCACAGAGGCTTGTCATTAAAGAGGAGTCGCCGTGGGAAACCTACAATGCCAACATGAGGGTCCGCCTAGATATGTGGCTTGCGAAGGCCGTGCGTCGGGATGGGACGAATGATGGCGTTGTTGCCATTTGAACTTTCTTGGAGACATCTACAGACCAGATTTTACAGTGATACAAAACACTGGACCACTGCGGTCTTGTCAATGTGTTTGAAATCTTTCTGATGGATGGCGCCAACAAACATGTTCATGTTGTGTCAGAGTATTTGCCATTTTGTTTAGATCATGTCATGGCTAGTGGTCGACGCCCCACTGATGGACAGCTGGCTTTGATCATGGCCCAGGTGAATCCCATGGATTGTTTATCCCTCTTCCTCTTAATTACTGATGAAAAGCAGATTTTTGATGTGCTCTCTTACCTGCATTCAAAGGGTCTCAGATATGGTTCCTTGAGAAGCACTAGCATCCTTGTCATGTTTGAAGGAGTTGTTAAAATTGGTATTGCATGCTTTATTCTGGGCATTTGGGATCTCTGCTAAGGAAAAGGATATTGTAGCGGATTTCTGGAATGCTCAGATAGTTCATGGAAGCAGTGAGGAGCTCCATGATGTTAAAGCGGCCGGGTTCATAATGATGGAACTTATGCACCATGAGCGGCCAACAGACGGCAAAATACGCGTTTTGGATAGCCACAGAGGTGCAGAAGTTGTGGACTTTCTGGCTCAGATAGAGCTGGGCTCATCTGCTGCTAAACTGGTAAAGGTAATGTCTATCCTTGAATCAAGAGTAGACCTTTGGGTAACATGCCAATTCAGCACCAGTTCCTTGTAACCCAAGAAGGCACCTCTACATGGAGTATTGGCCAGCTGTTGGACTTGATATTTGAAACCACATATTGCTCGCAAGTTGACTACAAAAAATAAGAATGAAGTACCTCCCTGGATACGTCCTTTGCGCAATTAAGCCTCCATCGCCGGTGGCCAAATCGTGCGCTTCTGTGAGCGGCTGACTAAACGGACTGCTAGCACATCTATCACTAACTAGTTAACTATCAATTGAAATGCCAAATAGGTTCGGAGTTCATATTGTGCGGTTCGAATGTCGCCATACTTCTCTCTTTCTCTTTTTTAAATATATATATATATATATATATTTGATGAAGCTTGTTCGTACGGTAGCAGGTTGGCTCCTCATGGTTCGGAGGAATTGTACACAAGTGCACATGGAGTAACATGGCGGGGAAGCCACGGCGCTTCGCCAGATTGAGGGCTGAGTTGCCCATAAACCCACCTCTTACGTATGCGGGGACATCACATCAGTGCAAGATCACGTTGGATAGGCCTCGCTTCGCGAGCGGAGCTTGATTCGTAGAAACCCATGGAGATACTGGAATTGTGTGTAATGGTGGATGGCCACTAAGGGACCATGAGCAGATAATTCTTTTATCTTTGTAACATTTTGTATAGCACCCACGGAGAACCTCTACTACCACATCACTGTTGTTTATCAACTGCAGTAAGCCTGATGCCAATATTGGCTACCTTAACGCTATTAGTCACGACAGCTTCTGTCATAAAGTAACAAAATAAAGCTCAGCTATACGTAGAAGCTGATGCAATTAAATATTTTGGTTTGTTGAGTTCGCATATATCCTGCACCTCTGTTCTAGAACAGTCCACCTCATGTGTCAGCTCACATGGCTATACACTTCTCTGCATCTGCCTTCAGAAGTATATTATTGAGTATACATACTCAATAGGCTTTACTTCCTCCACTTGATTTGATACCTTTTAATTACAATACCTAAAATCAATAGATGTACAATGATGACTACAATTTTCTCTGATAACCCTAGCACGTCCGCTCATGTAGTTTGCATTTATTAGAAATCTAGGCTACAAATGATGTGAATTGGTTAACGTCAATAACAACCAAGGGAACTGCCTTAGAATTCCCTTCTTTGATATACGCTTAAACAGCGCTTTTGCTCTATGGCTCTTCTTCATTGTTTGAAATGTTGTTCTGATTAGGTATCTTTGCATTTGCTTTTCCAATATTGTCCATCTTGTATTAGCTTCTTTGGTAGGATCAAGGTGGCAATTTTCGCTGAGCAACATCTGAATATGCTGAAGAGAATAAGTTGTCGCTAGCTGGGTTCCATGGGAAAGTAGATGCTTCTTTATTAAAGCGCGGTTTTTATCCTTGATCTGAGTTTCGTATTGGCACGAATGTGACTGGAAGGTTGGCTGCTGATGTGCTGCTATTAACTTGAAAGCCAGGAGGAGAAAACTCTCAAAAATCAATCTAGGTGGTATGCAACTCAAGTTCAATCGCGAACTGTTCTTCTGTTGTTCCTGTACAGCTTTGAACATTCCCAGCAGGTCCCATGTCTCAACACTTAGAGGACAAGCAACCTCCAGAGCGGTTCCCAAATTTGCAGTCTTGTGTAAGCCAAGCTGTTCTTGGCTTGCAGCACTGTGCGCCTCTGCAGATTCTTGGGAACAAGCCTTCTGTAAAATGGTCCCCAGTGTAAGAATCCATAACTCTGAAAAAGATAGTGACGGGCGAGGGGAAAGTTTCTGGATTGGCACTTCAACCATGGAAGACATTTTCCAATTAATAATTCGCCGAAACGACAAAACGTACAGACAGCATTCGACACTTAGACTGATTATAAGCGTCATGCATTTTTAAGTCTGTAAGCCCCTAAAACCGATTGAACGGATTTTACAGTGCTATTATTCGTGGTCCTATCATGCAATGGTCCAGTAATATAGATGGGCCCAACGCTTTGAAAGCCCCATTGAGATCCCACCTGCAGTAATGACCTTCAATAATTTTAGGGCCAAATAAAAACGTGGACCGTTTCGCATTTGTCACGGAAGTATGTATGAGGACTTAGCTGTCTTAGCGGATCATTACTACGCTGTATTATTACGGCCCCAGAAATACTCACTTGTATAGTACTCACACATTCTCGCCGTCCAACCTACTGAGGGGTCGTAAAATGTTTCCTCACGCAAAATGAGCCCCGGTTATAGCTGGCTCGGTTTGCTCCAGACCGTTCATTATTAGAGATGACGCATTTTTGGTTGCCCACCGCTTCCTGCTTAATTACCACGTGAAATATATTTGAGATCAATGCTGTGGGAAATGGAGACCAACTGTTCATGTACTTTAAAGCTACTTGTTTGGATTTATCCATGTAGTAAGCTGTTATGAGCGAATATAAGATATGGTGATTTATTTAGCTTTCACTATGTAACTACTTGTACTTATACCTAAAGCACTGTACCTGCTCAGTATACTAGGATGCAAAACCAGTGTCACCCTAAATGATTGTTTTCCCCCTCAAACCCTATGCCAAGAAAGTACTAATATTGATTAAGAAGACGCTCGGGATAACAATATTCCCAAACATTACGATTAGGATTAGGGCAAGGAAGGCGTACGAGCACAGCACATGACTTGACAGGACAGCCGTTTTAAGTTGAAAGCTATTTTTTGGCAGCTTTAGATGTTACCAGAGAACTGGGCCCCATGTTTAGAGAAATGGTGTTAATCATCTGAATACAAGACAACATATGCCCCTTCCCACTATGGAATAATAATATGTTGTAGGGGAGTATGAAATCATGTCCAGATGATAAATTTTACAGACTTCATTGCATAGTTCAGGCTAATACTCACCTTTGTGATGATCAGATGACCGTCACTCCAAATTCTAGGACAGAAACTACTCCTCAATGCATGTTTGGTTAGTTATCAAAACATTCCTACAACCCGCCACTTATTGAAGTTCGAAAAGGGGTATGATTGCTTTATTTGAACATGCACTAGAAGGGTTTGGGATGCGAAAGTAAACTCGATGCCCCATTGTCGTGGTGCAGGCGAAGGTTGAAGTAGAAGACAACTACAGGTTATAGCTAAACTATCCCCACGCAACCAGTCACCTAGACCTATGGATAGAGATTCTATCCATGCTGGCTCCCGAAAGAAGCACTTTTTTTTCGAAATGCTCGGCTCCCCGCTGTCTTCGATGCCGCTCAATCCGAGCTTTTTGCTTTCCTGCATTGGTCTTCAGAGGCCGTGATTGTCGGTTAGAGAAAAATGAATTTATTATTTGTGGTGGTAGCTTGCTGATTCTTCCAATAGCCCATTTCTCCCGTATGGAAATCTCGCGGTGCCATTGAGTATCGTTCCGCGAAAGGAATATCCCATCTGGCTCAATAATGAGCAATGGGAGTTGCTTAAAGTCCTCGTATCGGGGGTCAAGTGGTTCGAGTGGCTTTCCCTGGAGGCTTGCTTTAAGCTCCAATAATGGCAAAAAAGTCAACCGCTTGCTGTGATCTGATATGTCTTTGGTTCCGCCATATTGACCAGACTCAATCGTCTCGAGGAACCCTACTGCCTGTGATTTGTAACCCTTGGACACTAGTGACAAAGCTAGGCGCCGCCCGATTGGAATAAGTAGCTCCTCAAGATATCTGCGCTCGAGAAATTGCCAGCACTCCCCAAAGATGGAGAGTACATGCTGTCTGGGTATCAAGACCTTCTGAGCAGCAAAGTTCATTTGTCGAATAATAAGACTAGAGCCCTTTTCTGTATTTCCCTCATGGTTGTACCTGGATGCGGTGCAAAGTATGTTTGAAAATACTGAAAAAACAATTTTCTCCGTATTTTGATCGTCTTGGAAAAATCGCATGGACCATTTACATGTTAGAATGGTGGCAAGAAGAGCCTCAAAGTCTGATAGGTTCTCAAAAACCATCATGAGTATTTCAAAAGGCAAGTTTGAAAAAAGGCAGACTGTCTCCGGAACAGATCCATGTAAAGTCAAAGAGGTCATGGTTGAATGAAGTTGGGTGTATAGAGTAAGGATGAATGATTTGACAAAGTCGCAGCCACACGGGTACGGTAAATGTTTAAATAACTAATTAGTTACTGAGGGTCGTGCTGACATTGCCGAGCACGGATCGGCACAGATTAAGGCCGGCCAGCCTGACAACCATCGTTTTTTTTTTCTAAGTTTTTATTGGTAGCACTATACCAATAACAGCTAGTCTTTTTTTAACTCACCGTTGATTAATAATACTCTTATTCAGGTGCAGAAAGTAAATTGTAATGCAGTGTCCAACAATTAATGCCTCAGTGATGACCGTTGAACAACATGGACTTTGCCTATTATGGAGAATTAAAACCGGAAAGTTGAACATCCGTGAACATTTAGTGGCAGCGCATTCGGAACTTGTGAATTACGGGCAGGTGTTTCGGTATTCTCGAAATCGGTCGCATGTAGTAGAAGATGATGTGATGTGTTATTTTACACATAGAGATAGCAGGTCTGAGCTGAGAAAACCGGTCTGAAGTGACGCGGATAATCTAGTAGTTCAGCATTAATATTATGTGCGCAGAACTTGGCGAAAGGCCTTCAGCAGCGGAATTGGTTTCATTCAGAATACCCAGATGTATGTATATATAGAGGGGGAGAAAGCAGTATCTGTCGATGAGGGAAGGTTAATGTGATAGAGCTACGACCTCAATAAACAGATTCAGCCCTTCACCGGATTATTGCCCCCAGGACGGTCCCGAGGACTTATCCTCGTCCCAGCTGAAAAACCCCAGGCCACTCCCACTCTCCGAGTGGGAAGAAAGCAGACCAGACGACGAGCTTCCAGCTTGAACTCTTGAGCAAGCGCTTCCTGGTACTGGTCCCAAGCTTGGGCGGAGTTCTCATCGTATCTACGCCAGCCATAGAATCTCTGTAAAGACAAATACAATGCACTCGGTGGTAAATCAGGATCAAAGTCGAAGCTGTCAAATGACAACACAGATCGAGGAGGTTTTTCGACTGAAAGTTTGAAAAACACTTAATGCGTTTATCACTTGATCTTGGCTACCCCGCGTCGTGAAAATGAATCACAAAAGTATGCAAGGGTGCCCATCGTATCAACTGCCCATTGCCCATATGTTGTGTCAAACAAATTTGAGCACAAACTTGTGAAGCCATGCTCATTTTCTTTTTTTTTGTGCGCATGGCCACCAGCTTTATTGACAGAGAAATTCTGTTATACTACTTTCAGGTTTTGTATTTCTGCTGTGGAGGATTATATTTGCCCAAACAATTCACATAATAGTACCATAGTAGTATTTGATGCTCAGGTACATGAACATGGTGGAAATCACGGTCCGACTTTCCTAAACATGTATCGTGCATAACTCCCGACAACAATACAGTAAATGTGGGAATCTTGTTATTTCGGATGTTTTCCTAATCAATACTAATTCTTTCTTGGCATAGGACTTGAAGGCAAAGAAACAATACTTAGGGATGACATTGGTTTTGCATCCGAGTGTACGATCTGTCTATGTGGAGAACGGAGTCCACTGCTTTTTATATGTACCTCTACCGCAAATCCCCCATCCATAGTCAAGCAGGATGAGAAGGTCCTACTCTTGTTCATTTACCGCCTCTTAACGTAGGTTATCACACTTGTTCGGGATTGTGTATGTATGAACCTGTTGACATAGTAAACTGACAGTAATAACCGCATGGGATCTGACCTGGGTGATAAGAACCCCATTTTATCAACTGCAGACATACGTTTGGTAAGCCCGCCTCCTACCTGAATGTGAGACTGCATCGGAGCTTTAGTAGCTCATGAAATGCCAAGCACAGTTGGACAGGGAGATACATAGCAAGTCTCATTAATGAACACTGTCAACACTACCTTGATTGCCTTACCAAAATCTCGCACAAGAAGAATTGCAGAGCTGGCGATTGTCGTGGGGAAAAGAAAGTACGTACAGTATACATACAACCACACAATACTTCAACAGGTTATTTTGGATCAGTTACTCCCAAATCAAAAGCACAAGTTTCAGTATGCTAGATGCGAGGCTTTCATGCTTGAAGAATCATCTATCACATGTCGGCGTATGAAGCCAAAAATGCCCTCCTTGTTATATGAAGCTATATATTTACCTCTACATTGACCAAATTTAAGGTCTTTGTTCACCTCAAGGCGGTGCTAGCTACCAACAGATGGTTTATTGTACTGGGACTGGAGGGGAGCAGAAAGAATGGACCCAAAGCTGCTTGGGCTAGAAGAGTTACATAGCCTTTGACCAACATCTCTATTGGGACCAGAGCACCTGCAACATCATGACATTCTCACCAATTCAAAGAATAGGTCCATATGCTTCTCTTGGATCCAGCACTTCACAAGATATTGGTGGGTTCTACCACCTGGCCCGTCGACTTCTTGCTTGTCAAGCACAGTGATTCCATTGAATGCATCTCTTTCATCCTTGCATGCTGTCAGCTTGTGTTGTTCAAATGTACTTGTCACCCTTACAGTGCTGGAGACAGAATGTCCATCTGTATCTGACTCAGCCGCTTCCAGAAGCTTAGGGGATGTGCCATTCTCGGAATCTACCAACTCCGATTCATAGCTAGTATCAGACAGCGCGTCTGCTTCAGTCCCTGAGCCCAATACCCCCTCAATGCTAACCAATGGTCCGTCAGGGTCCCAAGGAGGGTAATGCTGCATCTTGAAAAATGGGTTTGTAGTGTTACCTTTTCTCTGGGATCCTTTCTTTCGTTGTTGAAGATTGTAGAGAGCTCGTTGGCAGGCAGCGCTATTTATGGAGTTTATTCCAATAATGGTTTAGTAGTTTTAGAGGGTCTGATGGATATAGGTGTATCCAATGGTGTTATAACTCAACAGTTTCTGAACCCAACGTGGCTCAGGGTCATACAAAAAAAGCGGACTTTCAGGGAACATATCTCAGGGCCTAACTATGCATATTCCAATGTGAGTTTGGATTTGGTGACCGTTGGAGTCCTTTCCCCCTAGCAAATGACCCAAATGAATGGGAAATGAAGTGAGCCCCCCTGTAGTAAATTGCGCCTGCCAAATCAGTGTACAATAGAAATACTGAAAGCACCAAGTTCAACGGATATCTATGTTTCTTCATGCAGTTTCCACCCAGACTCTCAAAGGAACAAATTACTGAAGCTGATTGTTACGCATCCAATACTGAAAGACTGTCACCATCTAAGTACATGGAGGAACATGAATTAGAAGAGGGCTGCTGTTAGTGTTAATTAACTCTGAAAAGAAGGGTATGAGCCAGTGGATTATGTTCTAGCTATAGAAATCAGGACTCGGGGCATACATATGGCCCTTTCATTGGAGAGTGCCACCCGTGGGTCTAGTTCCGCTTAGTGCACTACAACTCTTGAAGTCTATGTCTGTCCACTTAGCACTGATACAGTATAGCCCCTTTGGGAGGACACATCACCATACCTCATCCATCGGGCGACCTGCTTCCTTCCCTCACCCTTGAATAGCAAACAAATCCCCGCCGACCAATCCGCGTCAAGAATGGCGTATATACACCCAATCCCCCAACTAGGGACACCCTGTAACTTGGCAGCACTGGCTTCGCTTTTTTAATGGTGACGGGATTTGACACTGACAGCTGATCTTCACCGCCGAAAAATAGAATGACTGGATATTCTGGATGGGAGCGTCGGCCATCATGTTTTGGGGTTGACTATTATCCTGTGGAAGCTGCATTGCTACTTTTATTACAACAGGATCTGGAACTAGAATTTTAAGTGCGGTCCACATTTACTCAGTGAGAAAGGGCGTTGGGAGCTCAATTATATTCACTCTAATAATAAGCACTCCGACTTATGATACTTTTATGCTAATCGTATTCTTCACAACAACATTTTACCTAGCGCCTGGCCTGTGAGGATGATGGCGCAGCGGATAATTCAAAATTCGTGTCGTGTATATTAGCCGGCTTCTCATAAACCTGAGCCGCATCAAGTTCCTGCGTCTGCTCTAGACCCGCAGGAGAAGGCCCAGGAGAAGGCCCACGGCCGGGCTCCAGGGGATTATAGGCCGCAGGACTCACAAGTTCCACGGCGGCATTGCCCTCATAGCGCCGCCGGCACAGGAGGAAAGACACCACCAGCAAGGCGATAATCAGACAAACACCCACACCAACGCCCACACCAACGCCCGCTTTTGCACCGCTCGAGAGCCCAGACGAGGATCCCTGAGAGGAGCTGTCTGTGGATGTAGATGACGGGGAGGAAGTAGATGAAGCGGCGTTGGAGGATGTGAATGCGGATGTGGTCCCGTAGATGTCTGTAGGAAGGTGGACCGCTCTATCGGTGTCGCAGCAAGATGTGTCGTTGCCGCAACACCAGGTCAGTGAGGTGTCGGTGCCGTCGCATGGACTCATGAGCGTGTTCATTTTGTTGAGGCCATCGGATTCGCTCTACGTGGCACACAAGCCGTTAGCTCACATGAAGATGTGTGTGCGTATATATATTTATATTGATTGGAAAGGATAATCATCATGGACATACTGTACATATATCCAAACATCCTGGATTTGTCCAGTCTGAATTGGAGCACGTATCGCGCCAATATAAGGGCTTTGAGTCGGCAACCCCTGAAGTGGCGGCGACCTTGCAAAGTCCATTCGAGAGGCATTTGTCTGACTGAACACAGCACATGCTCACCGCGCCATTAATATTATTGCATGGCACAGTTTGATCATTGGTAACACTGTTTCCATTGGGGTAATAGCATGTGGCTGCCCACACAAAGGCAGGCAGAAGGTGAGGAAGAATGAAAACAGACTGCTTCATGGCAGTTACTGATAGGGTGACTTGAAAGGAGAAATGAACAGTCCAGTTCACAGATAGTATGAAAAGAAAAAGTAACAGAAGTGAATGCTAATAGGGCCAGTGCGTGAGAAATGGTGCAGAATACGAGGATTGTCTGGCGCCGACCAATGATGTAGGCACATCAGCCGCTCTCTGTTGGGAAAAGATGGCTGTGGCCTTCATAATCTTGCAGATTGCTCCTTGTTGATGTTTGGAAATCCAGCCTTTTCAACAATGATGTTAACATTGTCCAGCCAGACATTGGGGGATGGGTCAGGCGGGATTTGAACCCACGAGCTACTTGTGATGAGCGCACCCGCAGTCCAGCCAGATAGGCCGGCCCGACCGGCACCCTTTCGAGTAAGCAAGCAGTCACCACCAAAATATATACCACATCATGTGATTTGGTGCTGGTTGTCGGAGATTGGCGCTTAGTCAGAAGATAAGGAACGTATAAAGCGTATATACACATATAACTGAATGAGGTTTCTGATTCCCTATGTAAACTAGCTATCGCCAAATATATAGGCGTTGACTACTTAATAGAGAATACTAAGCGATTGTGCGAGTGAATTCACTGGTAGCGTATAGACTCAACAATGAGCCCTGCGCCCTGAGGCATTTATAAGGCACCAAGCAGTATGATGCGGTACGGGTAATCTATATTCCAACACTGGTTGGTGTCCGAGTCGTAACTGAGTCCTGTGCGTAACCCAATGGTTTCTGCTTTGTCTTCGCGTTATCACGTGAGTCGATGTGGTTGTTAGAGCCCATTCGGTCACGTGTCAGCTTAGCCGCCCTCGCTCAGGCTTAGTAGATAGAATCGGTCGCCCGATGGGCCACCCAACCAATCAAGCATACTTGCCCACTCAAAGTGGTTGTTAGTACCATATGGGACACATGACAGTGGCCCGCCCTCGCTTATGTCATCATACGTATATAGGTCGGCCCGACCGGCACCCCTATCATAGGACAAGCATTCTACACCAAAAGGGGTTAGTTCGGCAACAGGTGACCGATCTCAACCCACATATGGTTCTCACCCAGCCGACCATAAGCCTACTTTAGAGGTTATTGGAACCTTGCAGCGCACTGGGTGCATAACCCCACAGCACATGGTGCTCATTGACACATTTCTGGCTATAAAGGACAGTCGAAGCTGAGACTCAGCGTTTGCTGCCATCAATGCAATAGCCGCCTTCTGTGGTGTAGAAGATGGAGCGCCACTATGTCACTTCCAACCGGAGAAGCGTGCCGCCACTAAGACCATGGCACCCATCCAGACCAAAAGAAAACACTAGGTCCTTATCGCAGAGGCGTGATGACGTTGATGCACTCATTCAGGCTAGTCAATTGACTAAACAGCCGTTAATACATTTAATCTGTTTTGGAAACCCTGCTCTAGCCATAAAAGATGATCTCGGTAATACACCAACGGGCTACACACGAGTGGAGACCGTGAAGTACTAAAACTATTCGACAACGTTACGCTTGAACGGCAGTTTGTGGTTATGTAACGGAAGGCTTCAAATGATGCTTTGAATGTACGACTGTGGTAGTTTGTAGTGCCTTTAGTGAAGAGCTTGCTTCTTTTTGTTATTAAATTACTCTCAACCAATGTGGTCTATATGCACAGTTCGGAGATAGATTACGTTAATCCAGCCTGATATGAGATTTGCTTCCGCGGAATGATGTCCAGAGTGGACCGCTAGCAAATGGGCTATAGAATCAGAGTGGGGCACCTGACTCCAAACCTCAAGTCAACTAAGGCAATGGCCATTTTTAGTCAACCCAGGGGCCTTCACATCTGTGGTACATGCATTGCTTAAGGGTTATATGATGCCAGCCAGGACCTGGAATGCCAGCAGCGTCGCCTGCCGCCCTGAGAGGCTAAAGTGATTGGGTTACCTCAGTGGCTTCCTGGTTTAAAAGCAGATGCATTGCATCAGGGACCTAATGCTTTTGCTGGGAAGATATGGACGATTACCAACATTATGATGCTATCATCACTTTATCCAGCTTGTCGAAAGATGGAAACTAACTTAACAATTTGGTGTATCTGTGAATGCGGGTCGTACTTTCAATATCTTGTTCAGGCTCTGTCCACGAAGCTAGCTGATTCGTCTCTTTTTTTTAATGATCTTGAAGCGAGGACCATGCTGTATACCCTTTGTTCCGTTTTCATTTCCAGGGCTGTGATTTTTACTACAGTCTTTGGTCAAATTCGAGCCGGCATCTGCACCCGGAGGAAAATCAGAGTCCGAAGCTGTAATGGGAGACGACGAGTGATTGAAATCCCTCTTCCTTCGCATTGGAATGAGTGAAACGCCATCTTCATTGCCACGTTGAAAGTGAGGATGAGTGTACTCTCTGACAGCCGTCTTACGCCATGATTGCGGCGATGCACCAGCTGATAAATCTTGTTTGAGCTGAAATCTGTAATGCCATAAGAGACTGGCAAAGTCTCTGTAGTTACTGTGATCGCAAATTTCAGGCAGTAATCTTTGAGCGAATGAGTTCCTATCGACGATGACGAAAGAGTCGCCCTTGTCGGACCATCTTATGAGGTCTGATTTGGCTGGATCGTCTAGAACACTGTTGGATATTGAAGGAAAGAATTGTCGTCAATCGCCAGAAGACATGATAAGATTGTGATATCACTTACCAGCTTAGCTTCTGAATAAAAGAAGGAATCGGTTTATAGGGCCCAGGACTGTTGTCTGGTGATCCTTGTTGACTCTGATGACCAGATTGAGACCTGGGACCATCTGCTTGACAAGCGGTATCTTGCGGGATACATGCATGGGCCAAGCTCTGGTGTTCTTGTTCTCCCAAACGGGCTGACGCAGGCGTGGCCGCTATATCTTGCAGGGAGCCTGGAGGCTCACTCTGGAGGCCTGCATGGGTCGAATCAGTTACAGACTGTAAACTGCATGGCTGTGTTGTTGATCCCCCTTCTTGTTGAGCTGAAATTCCTGCAGTGAAAGAGAGCTCCAGAGCCGACATAGGACGATCTGAAACAACTACAGTAATCAATTAGGTGTGAGTTCAAGATCGGAGTCTGAGGGAGAGGACGCTCGGGCATACAGGGAATATTGTATGTGCCATGAGTCTCTTGGACATTAGGATGAGCCTGTGGAGGCTGAAAAGATGAAAGCAAATAATGATGAGATGATAGGCGCTGTTTCACCAAATTCAATTCTTGGGTAACTGTATGCATACAGGTCAACTTAGTGGAACGCAAAGTACCCTTTTCTGGATCTATCACCTTTATGAACTAGTCCTTCGGCCTTGCGAAGCTCTTGTAAAGCCATGTTCACTGATACATGTTCTCGCTCAGAATTGTGTTGGCTTGGCCAAGGGTTAAGAAACTGCCAAGGTCTGCTGGAAACGAGAAGCATGCAATCTTCCTCCAGGAGTCGGATTCTGCTCTCTCCGATCTTTAATTGGTATGTGCTGTCTATAGTTCTGGGCGAAGGTCCTGCAAGAAGAACAGCTCGCGCCCACGTCATCGAAGGGCCTTCAACCACCTCCGGTACGGCGGTTGAAAAAAGTCTCCCCAGCTGTCCACATAAATGTGGACTAGATAGAATCTCTCCACTGTTGAGAGCAATACTCCCATTGTTTTCTAACACCAAGGAATACCTTTCTAGCTCAACCAGCAGGTCTGGTATAGTGATATTGCTCGAGCCGAGAGAATGCAAATTGTCCGCAAATTGCCGTGTTTCGAAGTCAATTGTCTCCCGGCTGCGATCGGGGTACTCAGTCCCCGACAATAGGTTGTCAATCCGCATCCCCTTGCTCTAGAACTCGTGCTCCGTAATTTTGCTTGAGTTGGCCCGGTCTCGATTCCTTCCAGGACCGTGCAAGTGTCCTGATATGTTCTGTGTGGTTCTCAGTAAGTCGTCATACATGAAGATGGAAGGTGTGAGAAGAAAGCCTCTCCCGAACGGGGATCATACTTCTCCCAATTCCGTACTTTCGGAATTTCTCAATCCCTTAGCAAATAGGTAGGTTGACCTATGATGCTCGTTATCGATAACTCAGTCACCCTGAATTAGGTCATAATAAGAAATACCGAGCCATGTTGAGGGTCTAAATATGGGTTGCTTGCATTTTAGTATTGCTTAATCGTCATAACTCTTACTTAACTAAAACAGCGAGTAAAAAAGTGGCAATGAGGTCTTTTGGCCAATGAAAAAGCCATGTCACGCAGCAAACCTAATTGGATGTTGAGTGGGGAATGTGAAACAACCCAAGACGCGAAGGATGAAGCAGTGCGAGACTAATCACCTTAGTCGCATGCTGATTGTGTGAGATACTGCCCTGTTACCTGCCCCTCACCAGGGTGCTTGTAGAATTTTGCCCCTAGTTAGACCAGTAAGAACAATAACAAGTAATCCTCTAAAAGATTAATAAAGAGACAAGTAAGGCCAACTGTGATATATATACTAGAGCTATTGGTTAAGTACTAACAAGTTAAACTAGTCAAAGATAATTAATGGTTAAAGACTTTTATTAATTATAAAGAACTATCTAAGTATATAAATAAGTATCCTTATATAGTTCTTCTTCTCTATACTTCTTATAGATATTTTGGTATTTCCTATACCAATAGTACAATTCTATACTAATGGTATAATTATATATCAATAATATAATCATATACTAATACCAAGACCTATACTTTCTTAAGTTATATAATTAGCTTGTATATATCCTATAGATCTGCTTTTCTCTTCTTTCTTTATTATCCAATAGTTCTGCCTTTCCCTTCTACATCATTATATAAGAATTAATGTGGCTTGATCTGTAACATCACTCCCCCTTCTTCTAGGCTTTTATTCTTGAAAGTTATAAAGTTATGGCATCCTCTAATAAGTGGTTTCTTTTTGTTTTTTATTTTTCAATTATGCCTTCTTCTTTCTAATAAATGACTAATTACTTATGGCAGTATAGTGAGATTTATTATAATAGTTATATTATTTCTTTACCTTGCAAATTCTGTCTTTGAAATTATCTTGGCTATATTATAGATATCCAAAACAAAAATTATGCTGAATGCACTCATTATAGTTAAAAATATATCTATGAATTTTATAGCAAGTATAAATGGTGAAAGTTGGATGTTGAATGTAAGTGAATTAATAAGATTTAGAAGGCTGAAGAGGCTTCTGCAAAATTATTTGTGAAATTAATATAGTTATATTGTTAATAGAAATTTCTTAAAAAGTATAATTCAAAGATATCTACTTATTATTCTTTTCTCTTGAAGCAGTTAGATAATAAGGATTCTTTTAAATACTAAGGATCTTTATAAACTTAAGTATCTTGCCAATAAACAAGATGCTGCTCAACTTGCTACTGTATTAGATAATTTTAGTCTAACTTAGATAATAAATTCTTCTTTCTTCTAGAAGAATCTTGATCTTTCTACTGGTGATATTCCTTTATCTTGTTATAACAATCTATTAAGTATATAATAGATTTCTAAGTGTTTTCCAAGGTACTGTAACCTTTCCATTTAACAAGATAAGATGATTGTCTAATAATATATTTATTCTTTAGAATTTATTCTACTTTATATTCTTTATTACTTTTAATTTCAATGTCTTCTACTGTTCAAGCATTTTTTAGTGCAGGTTCTAATAATAATATATAGAATAATGGATGTAGATGTTTCATTGATTCTAGTAGTTTTAGTCAATAATTCATAGGTTCTAGTCTTTCTTCAATTTTAAATAGTCTAATTTTCTAATAGTTGAGTTTCTGATTTGGTTGTTTTATTTTAATGTTTTGTTATAGTAGAAATACTTTCTTCTCTTTTTTTAAGATAGATCAATCTGTATGACCTTTGTTATAGTAAACTATACTTTATAGATTTATAAAATTAATATCTTTTGATAATTGTTTATATAGATTTTTTAGTTTTTTCACTATCTATTCTACTGCTTTAGATATAGAGTTATTTTTTTATAGTTGTCTATATAACAGTGGATGGTATCTATAGTTAGTGTAGAATAGTATTACTTTAATTATTAAATATTCTGTTACGGACCAAGCCTCATCGACCCCATGTGACGATGCGGAAGGAAAGAGAAATTGATTGGACTACAAGGAAAGAAGGTCACGTGACTTAGCTACTCCCTGATATACCCAAAGGGAGTATACAGCAGAGTATATGGAGGTATACAATATGATAGGGTTGACTCCCTGGCTACCCCAGAGGGAGTAGACAATGGAGTAGAAAGGAAGAACTATATAAGGATGCTTGTTCATGTACTTAGATTAGTTCTTCACAATCAATAAAAGTCTTTAACCATTGGTTACCTTTGACTAGTTTGACTTGTTAGCACTTAACCAACAGCTCTGGTATATGTACCACAGCTGGCCTTACTTGCCTCTTTGTTAACCTTTCAGAGGATTACTTGTTCATTATTCTTCTTGGCCTGACTGGGGGCAGATACCCATACTGTGCATTTGGTATACTTGCAAGAAGTATATGTCGTTGCATATTATATCAGATTAGGGTTACACTGGGTATTAGAGTCCCAGGTAAGCTCTAGTATCTTGTGATCAGTTAACTAGTACAGCAGGTTACAAACAAGCAAGGACAGGTTGTGACACATTGATCGCCAGTCAACATGAGTCAGTTACAAGATACATTTTGACTTAAAACTATTCATTATGGCAGCAGCTCGCACGGCCAACAACCAAGAGTTGCAGGGCATGGTGGAGCAACTTCAGGAAGAACTCATCACATTGCGGGAACAACAATCCATGCAATCAGTTAAGGTTCAACCTCCAGAACCATTCGATGGCACACAAAACAAGCTACAAGCCTTCACGACACAACTGGATCTCTATCTACGCCTCAATGGGGAAAGGATTACTGAAGAAAATGACAAGGTCCTTTTTGCTTCAACTTATTTGACTGGACCAGCCTTTGATTGGTTCAAGCCAACACTGCAAGACTACCAGGAGAACCAACTGGATCGACAGGATGACAACACTCAAGCTATCTTTGCAAACTACATGGAATTCAAGAAACAGCTTGAAGGAACTTTTGGAGACATCAACACTACACACAACACTGAACAAAAACTATGGTGACTTCAACAGACTGGATCAGCATTGAAGCTGGTATCTGAGTTTCAACAAATCATATCTCATTTAGACTGGGATGATGACGCCTACATTGCCAAATTCAAAGAAATCCTGAAACCAGAAATTCAAGAAAAGCTCATCTGGATGGAGTGACCAAGTTCACTCAATGAACTATTTTCACAAGCAGTTAGGATTGACAATACATTGTACAACCTACAATCACAACAACAGGACAAAGAAAGATCCTGGAACACCTTTAGAGGAAATCCAAGGACCAACCATTACTGAGCAAATGATAGATGCCCAGCTCAACCTCAAAACCAAGGGTACAAAGATCCCTATGGTCCTTGACCAATGGAGTTGGATGCGACACAACAACAAAAACAGAAACCCTTTGTCTCTGAGAGAGAAAGAGAGCAAAGACAAAATGAGAAATTGTGCTTTGAATGTGGCAGACCAGGACACATGTCAAGAGATTGTGGACAGCAACATGCTGCTGGTCCACCATGATGAAACAATCAATGAAAAACAATAAATGCTACCCAAGAAAGAGGAGCATATGATACCACAGGAATTGTGATGCCGGAGCTGCAGGCTACTGATGATGATGATGCCTGGCACATGGCTCAAGAGGAGCATGTGGATCCAGAAGAATCCTACAGGAGGATTAGAGCAAAAACAAGCACTAGCCAGCTAAGGAAGCTGATGAAGAAAGAAATGACACTTTCCAACAACAAAATCAACAAGATAGCATCTTCAAGTGAGGAAGACTATTGGCCCATGGAATGGACAATGGGGTCCAACCACAGATGCAACAAAGCCCACACAAGGACAGATGGGTCCAACAATAAAGCCATCAGTGAGCCTGATCTTGAGAGATCACCCGGCAACCAACATGACAAAGATCATAAGATTTTTGATCCTCTTGATGAAGAATTTGGAACTCAGTGGGAGGGCCATGATCCCAACATGGAGGTACCCCATGAGCTACCCAAAACATCTCAGTATGAAACTCCCTCAGAAGAAAATGAACAATCAAACAAAAATCTGGCAGAAGAAAAAGAAAATAAAGACTGCACAAGGTCCAGTGTGTACAGTCCACTATCAAACACTAGTCTATGGTCCAAAGACTACAGCAAACAACAAAAACAAGATAACAAAACAAAGGAAGATATTGCAGCATACTTTATTGACAACATAATACTTTCAATCAAGAATAACCCAAAGAGATTTTCCACAGGATTCAAAAAGATATGTCATGACTTTGAGCAATATTGCCCACATTGGAATTTGGAATGTTGGGAACAAACAAACAAAACCTGGGAACAACACATCCAGCACTGCAAACACTTTATTGAATGTCCTACTTGCAGAAACAATAACAAGGAATACCATAAGGCACTACATGGTATGGCAAAACACACACCAGGAAGTGAATACTATCAACAAGGAGCATTACATTCAGAACTACCTTAGATAGCCTGTCACCACTGAAACTGCAGAAGCCATTATACCCAGAAACTTATGGCACAATACTTTCCAACAAAGCCTAAGTGTTTTAATGAAATGTGTCCATGCTGGGATCCAAAGTGCTCATGCAGAGGGTATTAAAGACACCCTTGGCACAAAAGTCAACATTGGACAGGATGTTATAAAGATGGATGTTGGGTACATGACAAACACTATTACCCAAAGCCACAAGGCCAAAAACCAACTTAGACAATGAACATATCTGCAACACAACAAGAATATCATTTAAAGCTCAAAGGAAGAGTGCTAAGTCAATCAGCCAAAGTGATGATTGATTCAGGCACCACTGGGAATTATATGAATCCAACCTTCAAGGAGCAATTGAAGATTCTAGGAATCAAAAAGACCACACCAGAGCCTATTTCAGGTCTGAACAGTGAAGACTTGGGAGGTCACCTAATGGATGAATCAGGATTTGTCCCTATGGCTGTGATGGGTCACTCAGAAAGCATCAATTTCAATGTGACACCACTGGGACAATACAATGTGGTATTGGGGATTCCATGGCTCAGGAATCACAATCCAACAATTAATTGGAAAACTGGAGAAATAACATTCAATGAATGCAAATGCCCACGACAACAAACAATAGGGTCAAGGTGGGAGCTTGATACCTTTCCACAATCTACAGACAACGGAACTGGTAGATACATGAAGCGATCTAGGGGTGGATCAAAGAGAAAGTCTAAACAAGACTATACCAGATGTGATCTGAAGTGCCACAAGATGAGTGATACAGCAACGAATATTATATTGGCAGCCACCAGGGCCTCAGAACAACATTGGCTAACAGAATTAGCAGGATGGGCACCCAACACTGACAAAAAGTACCAGATGTACTCAACCATTGAAGATATACCCAAGAGTCTACACAGTGAGGGATATCATTCACAAAATGGATTAGCAGATCATGACCTAGACTCATGGGAGCTAGTGGATCATAAGGATCTAGCAGCAACAGAACAATCAACCATACCAGTGGAGTATAAAGAGTTTCAACACTTGTTCAAACAGCCAGAGCAAATCGAACTACCAGAATATGGACCACACGACCACAAAATACCCCTAATGGAAGGGAAGGAACCAGCGTGCAAGAAAATATATGCTATGTCAGAAAAAGAATTGAAAGCACTAAAGGAATATATCAACAAACAACTATGAAAAGGAATGATTAGACCATCAAAGTCACCAGCAGGACATGGAGTCCTATTTGTACCAAAGAAAGACAGTGGATTACAACTATGTGTGGATTATCAATCACTCAATGCAATTATGATAAAGGATTGACATCCATTACTGCAAATTGATGAAATGCAAGATCAAATCAGAGGAGCAAAATGGTTTACAAAACTCAACATCACAGATGCATATTATCAACTAAGAATTAACAAAGGCAAAGAATGGAAGACAGCCTTTAGAACAAAATATGGTCACTACAAATATTTGGTTATGCCATTTGGGCTTACCAACACACCAGCATCTTTTCAACAATACATCAATGAGGCACTCAGAGAGCACCTAGATATCTTTGTCATTGCCTATCTTGATAATATCCTGATCTTCTCAGACAACTATGAAGAGCACATCCAACATGTCAGAGCTGTGTTGAAGAAACTAGAAGAAGCTAGTTTATGATTAAAAATGAAAAAATGCAAATTCCATGTTCAAGAAACCAAGTTCTTGGGACACTGGATTACAACAAAAGACATTGAAATGGAAAAAAGCAAGGTTAAGGCAATACTTGATTGGCCTACACCAAAAAGCATCAAAGAAGTTCAACAATTTGCAGGACTTGTGAACTATTATCAACAATTTATAAAAGATTATTTAAAAACAATGACACCACTATTCAAAATAACAAAAAAAGGAAAAGAGTTCCATTGGGAAACAGAACAAGAAAAAGCCTTTCAGCAAGCAAAAAAGAAAATCACCACTGCACCAGTTCTTGTGTAGTTTGATTCAGAAAAAGAAACAACAATTGAAACAGACACATTGGATTACACTATTGGAATGAGAATGACACAACAAGGAACTGATGGAAAGCCACAAGCAGTTGCTTTTCACTCATAAAAGCTAGTTCCAGCAGAAGTAAACTACAACATCCATGACAAAAAACTGCTAGCTATTGTGGTAGTATTCAAAGTATGGAGAGTTTACCTAGAAGGAGCACAACACACAGTACTTGTGAAAACAGATCACAAGAATCTAACTTTCTTTATGACAACCAAAGAGTTGATGCAAAGACAAGCTAGATGGGCAGAAGTACTATCACAGTATGACTTTCAAATCATACACTGCAAAGGAAACAAAAATGGACAAGCAGACACACTTAGTCAACAACCTGATTATGAGATCAAGGAACAAACACCAAATCCAGCAATATTAAAATCAAACAAAGACAGATCCATAAGATACAATCAGCAGATCCTAGCAGCAACATTCCATATTGAAAATGACATTCTCAAAAAGAAAATCATTGAAGAAACAAAAAAGGATAAAATGATCCAAGAAATGCTTGAGGAATTAATCAACAACAACAAAATAATGACCAGCAACAACAGAATCATTTTCATGCATAACCTCATCTACATACCTAAGAGTATGAGACAGGAGATTATCAGCATGCACCACAATTCACCAGTGCACAGACATATTGGAACAGAAAAAACAGCTGAACAAATTGCAAGAAACTACTATTTCCTGAATCTTATGAAGAACATCCAACACTACATCAAAAATTGTGAAATCTGTATCAGAGACAAAGCAGCAAGGCATCAACCCTATGGCAAAATGCAATCACCAGATGCACCAACATATCCTTGGGAATGGATAACAGTTGATTTCATTACTCAACTGCCACCAGCATGAAATTACAATTCTATTACAGTTATCATGGATAGGTTGACCAAATACATCCACTTGGTACCATCTAAAGGAACTATAACTGCAGCAGACATGGCTCAGATATTCCTAAAGCATGTCATCACAAACCATGGAATGCCACAAAAGATTACATTGGACAGAGACAAGCTCTTTACATCAAAATTTTGGGAAACACTTACCAAACTCATGGGAATTGACCATCAACTCACTACAGCTTATCACCCACAAGCAAACAGCCAAACCAAACAAACAAACCAAACAATTGAACAATATCTACAGCATTATATCAGTTATGAACAGGATGATTGGGATAAATTCTTACCCATGGCACAGTTTGCATTCAACAACACAGAACATTCAACAACCAAAGTATCGCCATTCTATGCCAATTATGGATATCATCCACTGTTATATGGACAACCACAAAAAAATAACTCTGTATCTGAGGCAGCAGAACAAACAGTGAAAAAACTGAAAAACTTATATGAACAATTATCAAAGAATATCAATTTTATGAGTCTATGAAGCACAATTTACTACAACAAAGGCCACGCGGACAGACCTACCATAAAGAGGGGGGAAAAAGTATTCCTACTACAACAAAATATCAAAACAAAACAACCAAGTCAGAAACTCAATCATCAGAAAATCAGACCATTCAAGATTGAAGAAAAATTAGGACCCATGAATTACCAACTAAAGCTACCAGAGTCAATGAAACACCTACACCCAGTATTCCACATATCACTATTGGAACCTGCACCAAAAAACACTCAAACAGCAGAAAACATCAAAATCAAAAGCAACAAAGAATATGAAGTGGAATGAATTCTGAAGGATAAATGCATTAATGGACAACCATCCTATCTTGTTAAATGGAAAGGTTACAGTACCTCAGAAAACACATGGGAACCTATTGCACACCTGACGGGTTGTCATGACAAGGTGAAGGAATATCACCAGTGGAAACATTGAGGTTCTCCCAGAACAAAGGAGAATTCATCATTTGAGTCAGACTAGGATTATCTGACACAGCAGCAAGCTGAGCAGCCTCTTGCTCATCAGCAAGACATTCAAGCTCTTGGAGATCCTCAGCACTTAAAGGATCCTCCTCATCCAACTGTTCCATCAAAAGAGAATCATGTTCTAACACGCGACCACAATGTTCTTTAAGAAACTTTTGTTGCTTTTGTAGTCAAAGGATTTTTGACATTGCCTCTTGCATTTTTTGCAAATAATCTAACCATATTCACTGCACACTTTCTAGATCAGATGCAATTTTCACCTGATCTCTGTGAACACTGTTCCAGTCATGCTCACTATGAAACTGTTTTTGGCACTTGTGACTGTGATGAGTGCATTCAGCACAATTTTTATTCTTCAAATCCATGACACAAGATTTACCACTCAACAGACAATGATTGCAAGGATTCTTGATGGTAATACTGTTGTCAAGAATGGAACAGTACTGAAGGAGCCTATTTCATTTGCAAACTTTGTTAGAAACAGGCATCATGAGAAAACAAGATAGGTGAAGAGTGAAACACTCACCTGGGGATGCCACAGCTTTATGACTTTTGGGGACGAAAGCCTGGAAGGAGGGGGAGTGATGTTACAGACCAAGCCTCATCGACCCCACGTGACAATGCAGAAGGAAAGAGAAATTGATTGGACTACAAGGAAAGAAGGTCACATGACTTAGCTACTCCCTGATATACCCAAAGGGAGTATATGGTGGAGTATATGGAGGTATACAATATGATAGGGTCAACTCCCTGGCTACCCCAGAGGGAGTAGACAATGGAGTAGAAAGGAAGAACTATATAAGGACACTTGTTCATGTACTTAGATTAGTTCTTCACAATCAATAAAAGTCTTTAACCATTGGTTACCTTTGACTAGTTTGACTCATTAGCACTTAACCAACAGCTCTGGTATATGTACCACAGCTGGCCTTACTTGCCTCTTTGTTAACCTTTCAGAGGATTACTTGTTTATTATTCTTCTTGGCCTGACTGGGGGCAGATACCCATACTGTGCATTTGGTATACTTGCAAGAAGTATACATCATCACATATTATATTGGATTAGGGTTACACTGGGTATTAGAGTCCCAGGTAAGCTCTAGTATCTCGTGATCAGTTAACTAGTACAGCAGGTTACGAACGAGCGAGGACAGGTTGTGACACTCCCTTAGCACCTGTGCCTTCCTTTCTGGGGTGTCATATGATTGGTCCCCTACATGGAGTGTAGGCGTGTATGTTGGCTGTACAGCTCCACAACAGCATGCCCAGCAGGCCAGCTTCCAGAAACCTTCCACTGACTCAGTTGCATCCTCTACTTGAGTTCAGTGGCTTCCATGATTGAGTTTGACAGTTGCTTGGCTAAGTGTGTTCTTAGCCTGGTGGAATGTCTTGATATCTTCCTCTTGGCCAGAGGCAGCCCAACACTGTGTGCAGTTGACCTTGTTGTGTAGCCTCTTTAGCTCTTGGGGGTATTCTGGGCAAGAATAAGGAGTGATCCTGGCTATTGGGACATTGCCTTCTGCAGCATGCTGGATGGTTCCAATCAGGTGATCAACTGCAGTGTCCACCTCCCCAGCACTAGTCAGGGGACCTGCAGGCTGAAGATCAGCCGCCAGAGTTCTAAGGAGTGTGTCCCAGTTGGTTTCCAGCCACCGCGCCTTTAGCTTCTCTGGAGACTTCTGTACAGAAATATCTAGTTCTGTGATGATTGGGACATGATCTGCTGCATGCAGCCAGTCCTGCTGGTCCTGGCAGCGCACCAGGCAATCTGCCACTGGAGTGGTGGCCCATGCCAGATCGACTGTGGTCTGATGGCATCTTCTCCCTATGTGTTTCTCATATGTAATTGTGCCTGGTGGTGTTAGCAACTCCAGGCTGTGGTCCACAGCTAGATTGACTAATTCATCAGCTTCCTCATGACAGTGGTTGTAGTCCAGTTGTGCCCACAATGGATAATGGAGGTTAAAGTTGCCCACCACCACATGTTGTTGGCCAGGATGTTCAGCCAATACATTGTGTAATGGGTGTATAACACTGGGTTGGCCTGTCACAGGGCTGGGGTTGTATGCATTGTGGATATGTATGGAGCCAATCCCTGTGTGTAGTGTCAAAGTACTCAAGTCCTTGGTATGGTGCTGTATTGTCCACTTTTTTGGATCCAGTGACTTGCTAATAAAGAAGCACACCCATGGCATATGTGCTGCATCAGTGTACCTGCTGACAGGCTTGATCAGGAGGTGAAAATGGTTTCCAAGCATTTGTGAGTATGTGGTCACTTGGTCTGTGTAGCTGTTGATATAGGGCTCTTGGATAGCCAGGATCTCTAGGTTGCGCACCTCTCTCTCACCAAAGAGATGCACCATCACTTTCTCACATGATTTCCAGCAGTTGGCCTGCAGAATACAGATTTGTTTAATATCCATTATTGATCACAGTTCCTCCTTCATTGGGTCTTCATTGGAGTGAAACTGGCTTTGCTCATTACCAGGCTCTTGACCATGGTGTTGATTGTAGCTTTTGTATTGGTTTCAAGTCTGTCTGAGTACTCTTGGAGCATCACCAGTACCTGGGGCACTGAGAGCTCTGGCTCTAGATTGCTGGCAAGGGCCCTCCCTGAGCTGTAAAGTCTGGGTCTGGGCACTTGTCTCTATTTCTGGTTGGGTATCCGCCATAACACTGTTTAGTTCAGGCTCATCCTCTGTGCGAGGTCTTTTATTGCTCTTTCTGGGTTGGCCTGGGCCTCAGTGTTGGGCATGTTGCTCTGTGGCTTCTGCAGGGGTAGGATCTTGGCCTCCTTCCTCTGAGGGAGGTTCAGAACCAAGGGGAAAAGGAGCACTCTCATACCATCCATGCCCGGTTGCTCGGTTATGACATGCAACCTCCACTCGTTCCACATGGGCTGGACAGCTGCGATCAAAGGCAAAGTGATCCTCTGAGATCTTCTCACTGCACTTAGTATTCTGGTTCTGGCAGACTGCGCACTGGGCTCTAGTGCAGTCTCATGCAGTAGGGCATTCCTGGGAGGAATGGCTTTGCGCGCAGTAGGCGCATGAGGTAGGTCTCTTGCAGTGTCAGGCTATGTGGCTGTATGCTTGGCAGTTGAAGCACTGCTGGATCTGGTGAGTCTGGTCATAGTATTCACATGGGTGATCACGGCCATCAATTGCCAGGCCAAGTAATATAGCAATATTCACAGCTTGGTCATTATCAAATTCAACAATAAGTTTTGATGTTTCTGGTTTTTGTTCCTCAATATATCAAGGCCCAAGAAGCCATCCAGTGTATGTGATGGTTGTGGGGGCAGAAGCCAGTCAGCCCAGATTGTCTGCCTTAATGCGGGCTGGGGCAGCAGCTAGGTTGAGTTGGCAGTTGACACCATTCATGACAACCCTGTAGGTTCTTCATTTAATAGTTGCTTTGTCTCCAAAGGCCAGGCACCAGTCCTTTGCTGCTCTAGCTAGTTGTTCCATGTCTTCCAGGCCCTCAGCACGCAGGATGATATCCCCACTGGGCAGGATGCAGCCTGTAGAGACTGACCGGTGGGCAATTATAGCATTATTTGATTCCTTAATGGCACGGTTTGCTCGCTCCACCACCCTGGCCTCTTTCTAGTGGCGCAGTGGGTCTATGATTTGGTGATCAGTGCCTTGGATATGAATCTCCAGGTCTTCTTTCAGTGGAAATGGAGTTGCTGGGCTGCTTAATGAGGTGCTTGATGTTTTATTTGTACCAATGGATCCATTGGTGTTACCCTGCATCCAACCTGAGACCAGAGAAGACTTTGTTGATGTCAAGTAACTTGCTAGAGCTGCATCCCAATATGATTTAGCTTGGCTAGAAGGATTAGATGCTGGGGGACTGTTGGTAACTTTAGAAGACTGCAATGGTTATTGAAAAGTCTTCATCTCATCTGTCTGCTTATTGAGCATATTCTGGATGTGATGGAGCTGCTGGAGTACCTCTGTCTGGCTACTCTAGTCTTCACGATCGCGCACCTTTGTTGCGAGGTCTTTGACCGAGCTCATAAACCAGAGGAATAGATCCCTTGGGGGAACCCCCCGGGTCCAGTCAGCAATTTGCTTCAGCTCAACTGTTTCTGAGAGTATGGCAGCTGCATGGGCGCGTTGGTTGTTGCCTTGGTGGTTGTATGAGTGGTCTGGCCATGGAGATGCGGCTCCGACCACCCCTTTCTTCTGCGCACCCCCCATTGTCAGCGACAACTGGGGAGAACAGTGTTGAAAGTGGTATCAATAGATTCCGCGTGAAGTTAAATATAAGATTCGAGTTTTCCGCAATGCGGGAACTCGCTCAGAAGGTAGGGGGGGGGTTCGCCACTGAGGAGTTGTTTTTTGCATTTAATAATGCAGAATATTTAATGACTAAAGTAATACTATTCTACACCAACTATAGATACCATTTACTGTTATATAAATAACTATAAAAAAGCAACTTTGTATCTAAAGCAGTAGAATAGATAGTAAAAAAACTAAAAAATCTATATAAATAATTATCAAAAGATATTAATTTTCTAAATCTATAAAGTATGGTTTACTACAACAAAGGCTATGTGGATGGACCTATCTTAAAGAGAGAAGAGAAAGTATTCTTACTATAATAAAATATTAAAATAAAATAATCAAGTCAGAAACTCAACTATCAGAAAATCAGACTATTTAAAATTAAAGAAAGACTAGGATCTGTAAATTATCAACTAAAACTACTAGAATTAATAAAATACCTACACCCAGTATTCTATATATTATTATTAGAACCTGCACTAGAAAATGCTTGAACAGTAGAAGATATTGAAATTAAAAGTAATAAAAAATATAAAGTAGAATAAATTCTAAAGAACAAATATATTAATAGATAACTATCTTATCTTATTAAATAAAAAGATTACAGTATCTTAAAAAATACTTGGGAACCTATTGTGCACTTGATGGGTTGTTATAACAAGATAAAGAAATATTATTAGCAGAAAAGCCAAGATTCTTCTAGAAAGAAGGAGAATTCATTATCTAAGTTAGACTAGGATTATCTGATATAGTAGTAAGTTGAGCAGTATCTTGTTTATTGGCAAGACACTCAAGTTTACAAAGATCCTTAGTGCTTAAAGAATCCTCATTATCTAACTACTCCAAGAGAAAAGAATCATAAGCAGATATCTTTGAACCATGCTCTTTAAGAAATTTCTATTAACAATGCAACTGTATTAATTTTGCAAATAATTTTATAGAAGTCTCTTTAATCTTCTAAATCTTCTTATCAATCTGCTTGTATTCAACATCCAACTTTTACTATTTATACTTGCTATAAAATTCATAGACATATTTTTAACTATGATAAGTGTATTTAGTATAATTTTTATTTTAAGCATCTATAATACAGTCAAGATAACTAAAGACAGAATTTGTAAGGTGAAGAAACAATATAATTATTACAATAAATCTTGCTATACTGCTGCAAGTGATTAGTTATTTATTGAAAAGAAGAAGACATGATTAAAAAATAAAAAATAAAAAGAAACCACTTACTAGAGGATGCTGCAACTTTATGACTTTTAAGAATAAAAGCCTAGAAGAAGGGAAAGTAATGTTATAGATCAAGCCACATCAATTCTTATATAATAATATAGAAGGAAAAGGCAGAACTATTGGATAACAAAGAAAGAAGAAAAAAGCAGATCTACAGAATATATGCAAGCCAATTATATAACTTGAAGAAGTATAGATCTTGGCATTGGTATATGGTTATATTATTAGTATATAGTTATATCATTGGTATAGGATTGTACTATTGGTATAGAAAATACTAAAATATCTATAAGAAGTATAGGGAAGAAGAACTATATAAGAATGCTTATTTATATACTTAGATAGTTCTTTGCAATCAATAAAAGTCTTTAATTATTAATTATCTTTGACTAGTTTGACTTGCTAGCACTTAACTAACAGCTCTGGTATATATACTATAGTTAGTCTTACTTGTCTCTTTGTTAATCTTTCAGAGAATTACTTGTTATTATTCTTACTGGCCTGACTGGGAGCAGATATCTATACTACATACTTTAGTATATTCATAAGAAATATACATTATTGTCCACACTATATTAGATTAGGGTTATGCTAGGTATAGGAGTCCCAGGTAAGCTCTAGTATCTTGTGATCAGTTAACTAGTACAGCAGGTTACAAAATGAGAGAGTACAGGTTGTGAAAATGAATCAGACTCAGTTGTACCATCCAGGTATCTCAGGCCTCATCCTGGCAAGGGAAGAGACAGGAACTAATGTTATGATTATAGACTTCAGAGGAAGCTCACAAAACCTCAACCTTGGAAGCAGCCCTACCATGTTCCACAGCAGGTGTTGCTCATTTCAAAACAAGAGTTCCTTCCAAGTCAGAAAGGTAAGTGGGAAGGTTGCTTTTCTTGCCATCCTTCCCCATCTGACCTCACCACAGACAAGAAGGATGAAATTGAAAGAAAGTGCAATCACATCTTGTGTCCTGATTTGCCTGATTCCTTGGAGAAGCATATGAAGTTATTGTAATCCTTTTGATTTTGGTATTCTCTGTCACTCAATGTGTCTTGGTATTGTCACAACCTGTACTCTCTCATTTCATAACCTGCTGTACTAGTTAACTGATCACAAGATACTAGAGCTTACCTGGGACTTCTATACCCAGTGTAACCCTAATCCAATGTAGTGTGCAACAATATATACTTCTTGTAAGTATATCAATAAGCATAGTATAGGTATCTGCCCCCAATCAGGCCAATAAGAACAATAACAAGTAATCCTCTGAAAGGTTAACAAAGAGACAAGTAAGGCCAACTGTGGTATGTATACCAGAGCTGTTGATTAAGTGCTAATGAGTTGAACTAGTCAAAGGTAACCAATGGTTAAAGACTTTTATTGATCACAAAGAACTAATCTAAGTACATGAATGAGCGTCCTTATATAGTCCTTCTGAACATATCCTGGATATGTTCTGATTATATCCTTGGTATAATCTTGTCATGTTGAGGGTATGCCTTGTCATGTTCTTGGTAGGTTCTTGGCATATCCTGGGTATGTTCCTAGTGTCACATGACTTTTCCTGTTTTTCCCCATAGGTCATAATTCTTCTTGCCCAAGCCTTGTTGTCCAATAATTCTGTCGATCTTTTATCACGTGAGGTTGTCGTGGCTTGGTCTGTAACAGGTATCCCTATTACACTCCAATCAACACAAGAGGTTTCATGATCTGGAGATACATGGAGGCAATGCAGGCAGATGAGATGACATGCTATTTCAAACCCCAGCTCGCGGATATTATGCTCTACTTGGAGTATGTTCGAGAACTCAATCAACAATTAAAAAGAAGCCGGGCACTCAGGTCAGACTGCAAAAAACCGAGCTACGAACATTATCTGTGGTACAGGATCTCTTCGAAAGTAGTTGCGGACAAAACTTGCAAGTCTTTCCATGAGCACCAAGTTAGCAGATGAGCATTGATGGTGGTGTGGATGCTATGTAGAGCGTGGGTTATTCCTTTTGTGTAAACAGGGGAAAATGTAGTCTCAAGTTTTCTGCATGCGCGTCATCCACTGATGAGTTCACAGACAAAGCAAATCCTTTCCCCTGCACGCATTTGTTTTGTATGCCTTGTCAAATTGCCAAAATCTTCTAGCTTGCTGCAGCAAGTTCGATCACATGGTGGACAGGCTTTTGGTTGACAGTGAATTCCCTAGCAGCTAAGCAAAATAGAACTGCAGCTATCAATCCACAAAACCAAAGCTGGTAACCAGGAAAACATACACACAATTTGCTGGGGTCCCTGGAGCACCAATGCTGTTGTGAACAAAGTGTGGGATTTTCTTTCTGCTTGGTTGAATGTCTAGAGCACACTTGCTAACCTCAAAAGCTTTCACTATCCCACTATCCATTTTTGATTGGATGCAGTGAATGAATATGTCTGCACAAACATCCACATATCATCAAGACTTACCCTATACTTTGATGCGGCCGTGGTCTGTCTTTCAATGAGAGACAAAAATCTTCAAACATTTGAATCTGCAGGCTCCGCAAAGGTGGGAACCTATTTCAAATACAGAATGGTGAAGCACTTCCTTGACAAAACAAAAATAATCCTGACTCGACCCAGCAATGTATTATTTTCTGATACCAGACTTGAAATTTATCACTCTGAGTGTGTCAATACATTGGAACCAGTCAACACACTGCGCAACTGCGCTGAAATCGAAGGCATAGAGCTGTGCCTACAGTAGGCAGGTAGGAAGAGAAATTCATTTACCCTAAACCCTTGCCAAAGCAATATAATCGAATCGGCCTAGTAGAATATATTTGACGCAATGACGTGCCAGGATCGGCGAGAACCTTCCATGCTGCATGTCCCGCTTGATGCTCATCCATGGGTCACTCGCCCAGCCATAGAACATTCTGTGGAACAGAGCTGGATCAGGTCCTGGCTACTGACTCCATCAATGCACAGCGGATCACAGACTGATGCATTGGCGGCCCCAACATATATAGAGACTGTCAAGGAAAATCAGAATTAAAGCAAATGCGGGTTGCGTGATCACCCAACTATATTTGGGCACGTAGGAGGTGGTGCAAAAATTTCTTACATCTAATCTTATGAAGCAGCTGTTACTTGGAAAGTGCGCGGACACCAAGTGGAAGGGGCTAATTATCCACTGAGGAGAATTCAACATAACTAGTTAAGTTATCGTTGCCTTGATTACTCAGAGTATACTGCGAATCAATACAAAGAAGACTTCAACAAAGCCCGTGGAATTTGACTTTTTTCATGCCCGTTTCCAGGAGCAAGCCTGAGCGCAAGATACACTCAAGTTCCCGTAACACCTCCTGTGCTATTGGGAGCGAGCGGGTCTTCCACGGGAGTGTCGGGACTCCTGAGATCTGACTTCGCAAGAAGTTTGGACTTTCTCCCAAGACCGCCACTCAAAGTTCTATATAATAAAATATTTTTATTGTTCCTTAGAGTACCTATATTTCCCCATCCTCTAAGATTGATGATTAATCTTGACTGTGGTAAGCATTTTGGTGGTGCTGTCAACTCAGTGAATACAGAATTGATCAGGCCTGGGGTGCTGCGGATTTAATTCTTCTGACGTATCAGCTTCAACTTCATCCAGGGAACCGGCATAATTATCGAACCAGACTCCGCTGTCGAACTGGAATTCATGTTGGGCATTGGGTATTCTGCTTAATTCCATGGTCACATTGTGCACATGGTCTTCCATAGCAAATCGCTCATAACTTTCTAGATCTTGTTCACTGTTTATTGGCCAGCGAGCAAATCGTCGACCATTGTCCTCTAAGGAAACAGGGGATAAAATAGTCACAGTGCATTGCCTGCTGGCGTAGGTAGTTGATGACGGCATTGTAGATCTATTGTTGCTCAGATGAACCACCTGTTCAGTGAATAAGTTGTGTCAGTAAATATTCCTAGTGGATGATGGTATTATGCCTTTTATTGAGTGAGAAGACACCACAATTCCCATTGGTCAAGTAAGCGGCAAAATCAGATAAATTCCTCCAAGGTTGTTGTCAGTTACAGTCTCTTTCCTTTCTTCATTCCTCTTCAAATCTCTTTTCTATCTTCATTCCCTCTCAACATTAAGGAAAAGAACTTTGTAGTCCGCATCACCGCCATGGAGGTTTCAGCGGCTCCACAACGGCTATCAGGGGCCTGGAGGTCTCTACCGGTCAATCGACGCGTGAAAAGAAGATGTTTGGTAATATCCCTCATCCCGGCTGAGATGCATCACTTCTGCTATTCTGGTCAGGTACCAGCCATACTCCAGCATCCCTGGGCGGTGACACCATCTCGGCATTATCGCCGGAAACGCACCATTCTCAAGCCATTAATGACTGACTGGTTCTGGTGGCACATCTACTAACGGAATAAGCAACTTGGCCATCTGCCACACCAACCATCCCTTTATTGATAAGGACATATTCGCGCATCGTCATTTGCCATCTACTAATTCCTCTGTGGGTAACTGATGAGCCCAGACATTGTTTATCATATCAATAATGATCTGCGCCGCCAAGCTTTGTACCTGGGATGTTTGCTGCAAGGGCGCTCTGACCCACTGGATTGTGTCTTGTGGGTGTACACGTACACCCAAGGCCAGGAACAAAGGGATGGAGAGAGAATGGTGCCCTGTATGTCTGCAGCGGGCATTCTTTGCCAGTTTCACCTGTACGATGGCCATCATGGGCGGATTTAGTGACTTATACCCTGGCAGTCTTGAGAAAGAGCTCATGGAATTCACCAAGTCCTAAACTTTGTCAATGAAGCGGGCACCTGGACTTTGAGCCTGACCTGAGATCTGAAACCTGCTCTATTGGAAATCCATGCCTCTGCTTGTTGAGATAGGATGTTGCACCCACTGCTGGATGTTAGCAAATTCAATGTTGTTCTCTCAGTCATAAGTGGGTATTCTATTCAAAGCCGGGCTTGTTATTTTACTGACACTTTGGAAGGCTTGTATATCCTTCTATTTGGATTCATTTCTCTCCAGATCAAGCAACGATGGTATCTGGGGGAAGCTTGTATGTTTCTATGTTCTGAACTTGGATCTGCTGCTAACTGATATAGTGCCAGCCTCCCTTGTCGGGGTCTCATTTGGCCCAGTCGGTGCCAAACTTCTGCACATTATGCAATGGGGAGGAAATGAAGACGATAAACGCAGTGAAATCGCCTTTGTACGTCCCGCGTCTAGGTGATATGATGCAAGCTGATAGACTAGGGCTTGACGCGCTTGGTCATCGGTATTCAGCTGGTCAAAGTCGGATACCAGTTGCCGAAGAGATACCTGAAGAAGCGGTTCACTGAAATGACCATCAGCTTGCTACCTCTCATGGCCATAGGGTGGTTGGCGACATCTGCATGCATCATGTTGATGATCCCGCGCATCTCCTTTGTACGTCTGCCATTCACTCCAGGGTTCATGATGACGACTAATTACGACCCGATCATAGCTGGCTGCCCTCATCATCGGTTCCTGTGTGACCTGCACCGACCCGATTCTATCCCAGGCGATCGCCAAAGGTCCTTTCGCGGACAACTACGTCCACCGGCACCTGCGCGAGTTTATCTCTGCTGAGGCCGGTGGGAATGATGGGTTCGGATTTCCTTTTCTGCTGCTTGCTGTCTCGCTCTTGCGGTATGCGGAAGCTCCTGAGAACACAGTCAGGCTGGATGAATTCGATCTGGCAAGGGGAATTCCTGACTATCTCGGGGCGGCTAATGCGGGACGCTTCGGCGGAGGTACTGGTCATGCGCTGAAGCACTGGGCCGTCGAAGGTGTCCTGTATATGGTGGTTTTGGGAGCTACCTATGGTGTGATTGTGGGAATCGTGTGTCGGAAGGTTCTAATCATGACACTGAGGAGGTTTGCGGGATTGATACCTTCATGGCTCGATACAGAGACGCTGATGTTTGACAGGAGATGGGTTGACAACGAGAATTTTACCGTTGTGCCCGTGGCGATTGGGGTACGTTCAAACCAACAGATAGACGATCAACACTGATATTCCTAGATGTTCGTCACCGGCACATGCGGCTGTTTCGGGTCTGACGAAGCCCTCGCCTCTTTTATCGCCGGCAGTATCCTAAACTGGGATGGACTCTACAACGCCGAGATCCAAGCCCGCCACGACACATTCAACTCGACGATCGAGATGCTGCTGAATTTGGCAACGTTCATGTTCCTCGGCGCTGCCATGCCGTGGGACCAATTCCACATGCCCCAGGACACGGGGATCACAGTCGCGCGGCTGGTCGCGCTGAGCTGTCTCATCCTGGTTTTTCGTCGCATCCCGGCTACCATGCTGGGATACAGGTTCATCCCCCGGGTCTGCGCTAACTGGAAGGAGGCGTTGTTCATGGGGTATTTCGGGCCGATTGGTAGGACCGCCCCCCCGTGCTATGTGCTCCATGCTAACGATTCCAGGCATCGGGGCAATCGCGTACGTCGAGTATGCTCGTCGGCTATTCCCCGGCCCAGGCAAAAGCGACAAAGAAATCAACAACTTGACGGCCGCCATGATACCAGGTAAGTGCTGTCGGCATCCAGACAAGCGCCCTTCCCGACCCCCAACTCTAACCCATCCTAGTCGTCTACTGGCTTGTTCTTTCCTCCATTATTGTACACGGCCTCTCCGTCCCAATCCTCAGCATTCTCTACTCCTTTTTCGACGTCCCCCGAGTCCACAATCACCCGGTCCAGATCTCCTTTCTGTCTGAGACCGAGCCCCTCCCCAACAACAGCACCGCCGACCGCCAACGCCGCTCTGCGATCGTGAACAATCGCTTCTCGCGTGCGCCGGACAGCGATGACGATGCTGAGAAGAGCTCGTCAGAAAGCAATCTTCAGCCTGCAGATGACACGGCGAGCATCCTTCACCCGAGTTTAGACCGCACAGGCTTGGATTCGCGGTCGCGGGAAGTCCAAACCATAGGTCCTGCCGTGGGTACAAGCCATATGGCATGATCCTGCGGCACATGGACCGGTTGCAAAGAATTTATACCCCTGATCTCTTTCTTTTCAGCTTTGAAGCCTGATTCATAGGTAGGCATCAGCCTTGTGACTTTCAACTTGCATACACTTGCTTCGCATATTTCCTACTTAGGCCTCGATATGAACAATAAACTTGATTAAATAATAATAGGCTGAACAAACACTGGGTCCAGCACCCTCCCGAAATTACTTTGCCTGAAATCATATCTTCCCGAGCAGCATGCGTCGCGTATTACAAAGCACTATTGGCGTCAAAAAGCAATCAACTTTCACCAGCTGATAATATATGTTGCTGCATAATACTGATATGGCTGCACCTATTTTTTGAAAATTTTATCAGCATTAACGGATGGGGAGAAAGATGACTCACTACTTTTTGTTTTGAAACGAGAGGCATATATTGTCTGTTGCTTGGGACTTTCATTCTACTTACCCTATCGACTATATACTACAAAGTCTGGCAGAGATAAGATGCATCAGAAGTGAGATCACCTGATTTACTGTACATACGAAGTGAATTCAGGGGTCCCGGGGAATCGATGCGTCAACCCACAAAGGCCTAATCCGGAAGGACTGAAGATCAAGGATATAAACAAATTTAATTAATGAAGGAGCACACTGCTGTAGACTATCTAGCCAGTGTCTGCTCGACGAGTGCTTGCTAAGGGGAAGTTCTATCTAGCTGGGTATGCGGCTAATCAACTTCGACCGTGGGCCGACTATTATCCAGCCAGATCATATCAACATATGTTGGAGATCACACTTAGTCAGGGGTAAGGAACATGCAGAGTGTATAGTTATATGCTATAAGCATATACGCAGTAAAATAAGGATGAGCTCTCTCATTAAACTAACTGTTTAACGCTCAATATATACGCGTTGATTGCCTATGTTACAGGACAAAGCCACACCAGCCTCATGTGACGGAAGGATAGTGTAAACATCACTATCAGGATGTCACAACCTATACTCATATCATAATCTGCTGTACTATCAAGCAAAGTTCACTTCCCTCTAGCGATTATATGAGATTAGGGCACCTTTGCTGTTCCCTATTTTTGGATGGAGGCAAAAAGGCAGCCTTCTCCCTGCCACCTTGTGCTCGATAGGTTGCCTAGCTAGGTGATGATTTGTCTAGAACATCAAGCCTGGGCGAAGGAAGGGAATCATAGCCATATTTGAAATGAGGCCTCTTTCCTTTATACGATCACTTGGGTTAAAGCTTCGCGATTTGCTCCTATTGCGCAGTTGGTCTCGCTTGCACGTTGTAGGGGAATCTAGTCCCATCTACACTGTGATAAGGCATACCTGGTATTTATGGCGCCACTGGTGGCAGTGCTGCAGCTGGTAGTGCACCCAGTGCTCCAGGGGGTGTATCCCCTGGATACACCTCTATAGCAACAGCTTGTCTCAATGCAGCAGGACAACAGCTCTGTGACAAAGGTCAGCAAGGCGAAGATCGTGGAGCAGCTCGATCAAAACGAAAATCTGTACAATGATCCAGGCCAGATACGGGAAGAGAAGATGTATATCACGGCGTCAATATATTGACAAAAAGCAAATTCCTGGGCCTGGTTGAGCTTTAGAAAGCTGGTCAGATTTAAAGCGGTCGTTCTGGGCGAGAAACATGCCCTTGAAGCGTGCTCCAAGGCATTGTCGGGGAAATAAATTTGCGCACACAGTTGTTGGGACAGTTAGGACTGAAGAGTGTGACTAATTGACAATGGCTCACATGAGTAAGCAAAAAGAAAACCAAGATCCCAATCAAGTACGTATACTTAGCCCTGTAAGAGTTCTGCAAGTCTTAGCTAGCAGTGTAGAACTGACCATGTTATACTGCACGCGAAGGATTAGACAAGAACTATTCTTAAAACACAACAATGATTGTCCTTTGTAGCATTCCCTGTCCTTCGTATGCTGCTTGTTGGTATAGTGGTATAGCCTGTCTGATCATGATCCCGTCTATGCATCTATATGCAACCTTTTTCTGCGAGCCACTCTGAATTTCCTATTACGGGTCCGCTGCTTTTGTGAGGGTCGCACGTGACTGCTCCCGGAGTGATCAGGGAACGTCCTTCAACGCTCCGGGACACGCACTTTGGAGACCCAGCTTACTCCAGGAGCTCCCGGAGTAGTACGAGATGACTAGACTTGTTGCGTGTTCCGTCTATTATCACTTGCAGCTCAACCTTTTACCCCTTGAAACACTGGGTTGTGCCTCATGGGTTTGGCATCACCCGGCGGCAAATGCAGCGTTCTTATCTGTGTTGTTGTAGTCTGCTAGTTCCTAGTTCAGCTCATATGCAGATTTTCATTTCATTTGAGCACATGGACGACTGTTCAACAGCCAATCATGAAGAGTTAAGGCAGTATTTTTGAACTGTTCCTGTCTACTTAAAGCCGAGCAATTGACTATCAGAATCCCTTTCACCATTCTACTCCATAAACAATATTGAGAAGCGAAAAATTGTCTTTGCAAACTTCAAAGAACCTATTGCTACGCACAAGTCGTAACATCTGCTCACAGGGCTTCCCTCTTGTAAGTAACAATATATGTGTTGTGTTTCGAATGCTAATTTCTCAGCATCCACGATTCGACGGATGAGTGGTCAAAGCAGCACCTCCGGGGCTCAACAGGCTCGCGAAGCTTCGCCGCCGTCCTCAGTTATTACGAAAACCATGTTCCGGCTGACCAGGCCCCCGATTTTACTAAACGTATTTCATCAGCCGATATTCTGATAGGAATGAGGAAGGGCGATGCTCCATCTGCAGAACAGGGAGAAGAGCTAAAGAGAGCCCTGGATGATGCTTTGAAGACGCAGGATGTCATTAACAACCTTTCCAAATACGAGATCTTCCCAAAAGGCATTTGTTTTGGACCGCGGAGTAGCAGATGTTCATAGGTCAATCAGTTCGGCAGTGCTGTAATGAGAGACAAAAGTGCCCTCACTTGCCTGCTGCATCTTGTTCTCAACCATAGTGTCAATGCTCGCCCGCTCTTCCGCACTGAGCAGATCAAATCGATCTTCGATTGTTGTGAATGGGCCATATAACCTTGGGTCGATGAACTTCCAATAGATTTCATCGAACATAGAACTGTGGCGTGAAGCGAGGCAAATCCAAAACAATCCAGTCTCTAGTGATTTCTCCATAGCGATGGATAGTCGTTGAGATTGTGACAAGGAACCATATTTGATTTTCTCGGTCTCACAACCTTTGAGGGCCTCGAGGAAAGTGTGAAACCTTGGCATAAAACGCACCAAAAATTGGTCGAGATCAACTTCCCAGTCTTCTGGCTTCTCCAATAAGAGCCACCAAGGAGCAGCATACGTGAACTCAACAGGAGCAGCATAGGTAAACTCCCAATCAACTACTCCAGTGACAGCAAGCCTTGCTTTATCAACAAGGATATTTTCAGGGCGGAGGTCATCGCAATAGAGCTTGAAGGGACCATTGCAGTGCTCCTTGGATATATCACGCGACAACCTGCGGAAAAGACAACGCGCGATATACTTCTTTCGGCAGTCAGCCTCATCTATCACTGCGTCATTGCGCTGTAGCTCAAGGTGGTGGAAATGTTGACGGGCGAGCTCCTCGAAATAATCTGCTGCATTGTCAAAACATTGTTGGCCAAAGACATTGTGAGGAATATTAGAGAATTGGGCGAGTCGATTCATGTTCAAAGTGAATGGTCGTTTTTGCACAGTCCACTTGTCTGACTCGTTCGATCTAACAGCTCCAATAAATGGGAACTCAGGCTTCGACAGCTCTAGCAGGATCCCAGCCATGCCAAAGTAAGCTGTTTTCAAGACAGATATGTGGATATTTGAGCGCAGTGTGACTCTCTCCTGAGTCGGTTCTCTAAGATATCGACTCAATGGCTTTCCCTCAATAAGGTCCATCACAATGTACGGACCAACCGCACACTTTCCAAATCCCAAGACCTTTGGAACAGGGATTGTTGTATGCTGGGCAACATATTGCATGATAGCGACTTCATCTTCGACCTTTTCATTGCGAGCGACAATCCGACCAAGGGCAGTAAAGCGAACTAGGACACGGTAGCCATCATCGTAGGTAACACAATAACATATATTGAAAGCGCCATTTGCAAGCGGCGCAGCTTTTACAGGTGTGCCAGAACGATGGCGGGAAGCAACCTCACCTGCCAGCGCCTCTGGTGAATTTCGAAGTAGATTTTGGAGCCACACCTGGAAGATCAAATTCGATTTCTGCTCCGCGAGATGGTCGAAGTCCATTTTGCAAACGTTGTGAGGGTGGTTGTAGGGAAAGAAGAGTTAGGGGGGACACTTCTCAGGGAGAGAGCATGGAAACACTCTCACCGGAAAATCGTCTGACCCGAGTTAATCTACAGTTCATCCAGGCCAATCTTCACCTACTGTTAGGCGCCTCGTACCAACAGCATCTTGACATCTCATCCAATCATTTCTCTCGTCAAGTGATTGGTGGCTGGCTGGCTTGGTAGCCTTCCGATTGGCTGCCTGGCCCCACTGAGATGATTCTATATTGCCTGATAGATAAGGCATCAGGAATTCAGGATGCTGTTTCTGGGCTCCCCGAGGACAAGAAAGACCAGCGTGTCCAAACTGTATGGGCAGATCCTGGTTGATATTGGCATGTTGTCGAATGGAGAGTGTATGTACCTATACGAACTTGATTTCCTACTGCCACTGGAACTTTCCCCTTCTGGATGCCACCACGTCTATGAGGGCGCTCAGTATTTTCTGTCACCCTGAGTTACTCATCCCTCTTTATTCTGTGCAAGTAGTTTGATTTTAGTGCTGTTTCCACCATCCCAAATATCCATTGTCAAGGCTTGGAGAATAGTAGTAGAGGCAATAGCAAATAAATTCAGACCTAAAACTATCTGTAGCCCTAAGACAGATTAATGATCTGGAGAAGAAGAAGAAGATCAGGGCCTTCTCCCTACACGGAACTATGATTTCCTTAGAGAGCACCCGCTAAAATTCCTCGTTGGCGCCCAGAAAGAAGACGTCATGATATTTTTGAAATAGATCCTCGATAATTACTCAATAAAGAAGTTTAGCAGTCTGCACGAAAACTAGAGATAGTGGTGTCAATTATACCGCTAAGCTATTAGCCACAGCCTTCATGCCAATACGATTCATAAAAGTACTTTCTGAGATACATCTTGGAAACCGAATGAAGCTTCAACTTGCCAAAAGAACAGGCCCAGCTATCCGCGTATTCTCATGGTCTAGTAGTAAAAGCTGGCAGTATTCATCTTGGAAAACGGCACGCCATAGTCTGTGGTCAGGATGGCCTATCCTTGTATTAGCAAGGCGATGAGCATAGGGATGATGTTTGACTGTACCTTCTGCTGGCACTGTAGTTGTGCAGTCAATGATGATCCAGTCTTTTAGCAGACCACTTTCGACCCATGGATAGTATTGGCCTCCTGGCTTAAATTGCTCGCATACCTTGCAAAGATACTCAGCCATAAATTTAACGGCCCCAGGATGGCCATTTGTCAGGTCCAGAACATATTTGTTAGGGAAAACCTAGGCTTGTTCCTACCAATAGGCCAAAAGACCACTATATCTGGCTTCTCGCAAGCCAGACATCCCTAGGCACCTTATATAGTAGCGCACTGCTAGGTGGCTAGGCCACACCCTAACAATATTGTCGGGCAGCTTCTTCGAAAACGTAAGTCATGGGGGGGTTGATGCATGCTTTTACCCAAGCAATCTCAAATCATCCCTCGAGAAAAAAAGACCTATTTGCGGAGCGTTCGGCAGGGCCGATGGAATTAGAGAAACACAACTGGATCTGCCAAACCGCACAGGCGTCCATTTGCCCCGGCAGGCAGATTCTGGTATGCCTGTCCGCGGGCTGCCGTATGAACTGAATAAGCAGACCCGTACGTTTCTGCCATAACCAAGGATATCCTTGAGCATTCGATTCCTGAATACCGAGTCCGAATATGTCGCCTGTGCCTCATCGATAAGCAGCACAGTATTGCTGAGACCTTTATCGGCTGGAACGCCCCCATCTCCATAACTGTCATTGATACGCTGGGTGACACTGCGCCAAAAATTCCTTGGTGGAAGGTTATGCGGCCAAGTATCGAAATAAAATACGGAGGAGCCTTTGTCGAGATAGTACTTTTCTAGTAACAGTGCAAGACTTGTCTTTCCGGTCGCTGGGGTCCCACGCACGTGAATAACCAGCTGCTCATCCAGAACCTGAGCCAGCTTCGATACAGTGTCATCTCGATTGCATAGAAAACCGAAGGAAATCGATGGACTCAGCTCTACACCTCGTCAGCCACGGTCCAAACGCACCAAGGCGGTGCAGACTTGCCTCGATCTTTAGACAGACTATGAAATGCTCTTGGCCGTACGCAAACCAAATCGATGGCCGGATCTGCGGATCGAGGTTGATCCAGATAGATCAAGTCGCGAGGGTGGAGTTTCTGATGTTGATCATCGGTGAAGTCGTCTTTGATCGGAGTAAGGGGTAGGAAAAGATCCAATCGAAACGCTGCAACCTGCAGGCCATCGCATTTGGCTTTGTATTTCTCTTTGACATGGCCAACGCTGTCACTCCAACAGCGCAGTCGATGGGAATCAGGGCCTCAAGGTCGTCCGAGAAAACACACCATAACGTGTGCTGCAGATTGGGCTGTGGATCTGCCGCCATTGCTGGGTTGAGAAGGTCTCGAGGCCGAAGCCACGAAGAGAAGTTTCCCATGGTGTGTCCGGACACATTGGAAGGAGCAACTCGGGTAGACGGTGGGAAGATAAGGAAGGAGAAGGTAGTGGACGAAAGACTAAATTGGGAGGCGCCGCGGGAGTTCGAAAGCTCTTGCCTAACTAATACATTGGGATGACAAAAGTGTAAGTGCCGGGGGGGTTACCGCCTTCCTGACCATCTTCCCCTAACAACCCCCATCCTACCACTCATCCTCCACGCGGCAAGGTGAGGACGTGGGCTAGTACGTGAGGCCATCAACTCCATAGCTGACACTCCGCTCCAGGAGCATCGTATAGCATTGGGGTCATAGTTGGGGTTATTACTTGAGGACGGTCAGGTGTGACGGCCATTGGCGTTGGCCACCATTAGTGCAGGCCTTCCTGATCAGGCACGCAACAGTCCACCCCTCTGTCACACAAGCTTGGCTACTTTCTGCTTCACCATCTCCTTCGTGACCCTTAGGATATGCTCATTGTCTGGCATCGAGCTGCCTGTCTTGTTAGGACCAAGGACGCTATTATTGTTTCTGTGTGTGACCTTTATCATATACTCGCCATTGCTAGTGAGTATGGTCGGCATGCAGAAGTTCTCTCCCCCCCTTGGCTTGATTTACTATCCCCATGGCACTTGTTCCAGCGCTCAACGAGGAAAAAGACTGCTTCAACATTTGCCGCATCCATTGTGAGATAAGAGGCCCTACAGAAGAGCCAGTAATGGTCTGCCTATTTGCACATAATTAGAGACCCTGATATCTGTAGCTAAGCTAATAGTAATCATAGGCTTGATGAGGGTGCCCTTTAGCAAGGATCTTCCGACCTTAGGGCTTCGCTACGCGTAGCCCTGGTTATGGGACTGCTACTACAATCTCTACTTGGACTCTTATTTACCGTCTCGGAAAGAATAAAATAAAGTAAAAAGTAAAAAGTAAACGAATTTAAAGCGAAAGAAAAGAAAAGAAAAAGCTCCAGCAACAACATGACTCCTACTCTCCCTCGATCGGCTGCTTCACGATGTTTTTGACAGTGAGGACAACCGTCTCGTTGGACGGCACCTCAGTATCCAGAGAGATGGAACTGAGGGCCTCCTCCACTTTGAAACTTAGCTTGGCTATATGCTGCCCTTCGCTCGTGCGCATTGTGCCAGTCACAAAACTACCCCGTTTGCTTGAGTTGGTGTCGCCGTGGTATTGGTGCCAACGGCCCACAGGGCCAATCACGGCCACGACGTCATCCTCGCTTATTGAAGGCGAGATAGGTTTCGAGGCCTGTTCGGAACTTCTTTTGTGGTTGAGAAGGCTCTAGAAAGAGTTAATATTGAGTTAGATATTCTAGCATGCAGAGTTACATAGCTTCTAGTATGCCATTGCCATTCAGAAGACTGGATGAATATGAAGACTTACCATGGCTGAGTATGTATGGTTGGATGGATATATGGATATGGGTATGCTGCTTTTTGTAAAAGTAGGGGATAGAGAGTAGCGACGAATGCTAGATAAATTGATGATTGCTTGTACATGATGATGAAGATGAAGGTGGCAGAGATCTAGCTACACATGAGAAGTCCCTCATGGATGGGGGATAACGTGCTCCCTAGCGACCTATGGGGCTAACCTAGGGGCCAACAAAAACCGGCATGGGTTGAAAATCTAGCGTGGTGTATTTTATTGAGGCTTCCTTACTCAGGCCAACCCTCTGGCTCACCCTCTGCTCAGAGAGCGTGAGGGGTGAACACCAAAACGGGAAGGGAAAGCCTTCAATGTGTCGAGGGAATACGGTACATATGAAGCATTAATCCCCGTCGTATTGTGGAATCTTTCCCTTTTGGATTAGACTGCGGGGGCTCGGCAAATTATTTGATATCATTGGAATTATATTGGGGGATGCCAGTTGAATCAGGGCAATCTGAAGTAAATATATATACTTGTATATAATATCACATTCCCAGATCCAACAGCTTCAACTCAAGAATCCAGGGTTAAGCATACAGAAATTGGAACAAAAATGCCCAGCGTCCTGACCGAAAGCCTGGCTGTCAACGATGGCCCCCTCACCTCCGAGAATGCGGCTTTGCTTCGACCTTCCAATCCTAGCCTCCCCCTGGAGGAACTGCGTGCCCGCTACGAGCAAGATGGCTATTTGTTTCTGAAACAAGTGCTCCCCCGAGCTGACGTCCTGGAAATGCGTCACCAGTATTTCTCCTACCTGGCCCCGACAGGCGTGCTGGAAGAAGGCACCCAGCCCGTCCAGGGCGTCTTCAACTCCATGAAGACCCATGACGATTACCCGGGCATTGGGGCCGGCCATGTCGGGGGCAATGGACGTCCTGGCGGGGAAGGCGCGGCACAGTTCGTGGACCGGGCAATCGAGGCTCACTACAAGGACTGGTATGCAGACAAGTTCTGCAACCACCCGGCGCTGCGGGAGTTTGTCGTGCGGTTTACGGGCTGGGGGGAGGATACGTTAGGGTTCAAGCGCTCGTTGCTGAGGAATAATATCCCCGGCTCGAAGCCGATTGGCGTGCATTACGATCAGATCTTTCTGCGGTATGGCGAGCCGACGAGTGTCACGGCTTGGGTGCCGATTGGGGATATCAAGTTGACTGGGGGAGGGCTGATATATCTCGAGGATGGTATTTTCACTTACTCCATAAGTTATGGCTATAGGGTACACGCATACTGACGATGTCCAGGGGATGCTGTCGGCCTCAAAATGGAAGAGGAATTCACCCTCAAAGCTAAACAGGCTGGTATGACCGACGAAGAAGCCCGCTTCGCCTTCAACAACAACATGATGGCCACCGGTCTGCTGTCTGAGTATCCGGCTGATTTTGCGCGCCAGCACGGTCGTCGATGGCTGGTGTCGTCTTACGAGGCTGGTGATGTGGTCCTCCACAAGCCGCATGCTGTATGTATTCTATCCTACTTTCTACCTATCATGGGTATACATTGACGTCCCAGATCCACGCTTCAACCATCAACCATGACCAGGGTAATATCATTCGACTGGCAACAGACCTGCGGTTCTGCGATTCGTCCAAACCGTATGACAAAGTGGGTTGTCTCGTCCTGTTGAATATGCTCCAGAGTATACTAACTACTGCAGAGGTGGATGAACTACTATCGGTTTGGGGATGGGGTGTAGATAGTTTGAGTGGTATTCCGCTGTATAATCAGACTGTATCTTGTACTCCGTACCTGTGCCTGAGCCTTCGTCCAGTATGTATATACACCACATAGCACTGTATATACCACCACTAGCCATGTCCACCACCACCATACCATGTCTACACCTGATATTCAGACTGATAAAAAGCAATGCGATCATAGCCTATACCCTTCTTATTCCCCAATTCCGATTTCCCCCCAATACTATTCTCAACTGATCGGAAAGAGAAAAGTGCCGAAGCCCCCCGCAGCTGCTGATTCAGCGCTCCCCCTCCTCTTTTCTCCTTTTCATCTCTTCATCTCCACTTCTTCTTTTTCTTTTTCTCTCACCCTCTCACTGTCTCATCCGTCTTGTTTATTTATTTCCCTTCTCCTGCTTATAGTAAGTCTAGCTCATCACATCTTCCGTTCTGTATACTGACCTCCTTTGCAGTCTCTAATACCCCACCATGGCTGCCCCCGCTCAGAAGTTCAAGGTCGCCGACATCGTACGTTCCCGTCTTGTCCCCTCAAAAGATGCCATTGTGCCCTCAATTAACCCCCCTGTTAGTCCCTGGCTGCTTTCGGTCGTCGGGAGATTGAGCTGGCCGAGATTGAAATGCCCGGTCTTATGGCCATCCGCCGCAAGTATGGCCCCGAGCAGCCGCTCAAGGGTGCTCGTATCGCCGGTTGCTTGCACATGAGTAAGCCAGCCCCAGTCCCCAAGGTTGCTGTTATTCTTTCAGACAAAGTTGACCATTTGCAGCCATCCAGACTGCCGTCCTTATCGAGACTCTCACTTCCCTTGGTGCTGAGGTCACCTGGACTAGCTGCAACATCTTCTCGACCCAGGACCACGCTGCGGCTGCTATTGCCGCTTCCGGTGTTCCCGTCTTCGCCTGGAAGGGTGAGACCGAGGAGGAGTACAACTGGTGCTTGGAGCAGCAGCTCCAGGCCTTCAAGAATGGCCAGAAGCTCAACCTCATCCTCGACGACGGTGGTGACTTGACCGGCCTCGTCCACACCAAGTTCCCCGAGCAGCTCGACGGCTGCTTCGGTCTCTCCGAGGAAACCACCACCGGTGTCCACAACCTCTACCGTATGCTCAAGGACAACCAGCTGCGTGTCCCCGCTATCAATGTCAATGACTCCGTCACCAAGTCCAAGTTCGACAACTTGTACGGTTGCCGTGAGTCGCTCATCGACGGCATCAAGCGCGCCACCGATGTCATGATCGCCGGTAAGATTGGTGTTGTTGCCGGTTACGGTGACGTCGGTAAGGGTTGCGCCGACGCCCTCCGTAGCATGGGTGCTCGCGTCCTTGTTACCGAGGTCGACCCCATCAATGCCCTCCAGGCCTCCGTCCAGGGCTACCAGGTCACTACTATGGAGGAAGCTGCTTCTCAGGGTCAGATCTTCGTTACCACCACCGGTTGCCGTGACATCCTGACCGGCTCTCACTTCGAGGTTATGCGCAACGACGCCATTGTTTGCAGTATGTTCTTTTGCTTCTAACCAAGCCCCCCCCTTTTTTCCCCCTGGTATAAAATGCTAATTTGTTAGACATTGGTCACTTTGACATCGAAATCGACGTTGCCTGGCTCAAGGCCAACGCCAAGTCTGTCCAGAACATCAAGCCCCAGGTTGACAGTTACAAGATGCCCAACGGCCGTAACATCATCCTCTTGGCTGAGGGTCGTCTGGTCAACCTTGGCTGTGCTACTGGCCACTCTTCCTTCGTCATGTCCTGCTCCTTCTCCAACCAGGTCCTGGCTCAGATTGCCCTGTTCCAGGCCGAGAGTGTCGTCTTCGGTCAGAAGTACGTCGAGTTCGGTGCCTCTGGCAAGAAGCCCGTCGGTGTCTACGTTCTGCCCAAGGTTCTCGACGAGGAGGTTGCCCGTCTCCATTTGGATCACGTCAACGCCAAGTTGACCAAGCTCACCCCCGTCCAGGCCGACTACCTTAGCCTGAATGTCAACGGTCCTTTCAAGGGCGATATGTAAGCCAGCCAGATTCAATTCTTTCATTCTGAACGACGCTAACTCCTGAACAGCTACCGCTACTAAACTTGTTTTCTCTCTATGATTGATACATGATAGACTTTTCAACATGATGACGATGTTACGAATAACATAGAGTTCTTTATCAACTAGAGCTCAAAAGTTTTTGTCCTCAACGGCAAGACAAAAAGTGGCATATATGGGGTTCTTTAGGGTTTTGGTTGTCCGGTCACTGGAGTATGTGTGCATTCAACAACGCTACATGGGTATTTATGCTAGATTTGTCGATGAAAATGTATAATCTTTATTGCCGTCATCCGTTTCATAACTCGTAAGAAATCATTCAGCGCATCAACTCCAGCAGAGACTCGACCACGGCCGCCGCAAACTCGGGATGGTTGATTTCGCGCGGGACTCGTCGAATATTGATGGGCGTATCTGCCAATTCCTGTTCCAGCGTGTCAAACAGCGCTGCGTCGGCTTCCGAATCATGAAATGCCTGCCCGGGGACATCCAGCATACTGACGCCGCCGGTGGGCAAGATAATCCTAATCTTCTCCGGCCTAGCAGCGTCCTTCAACTTCTGGGCCATAAACCTCGCGATGTCCCGACACTCGTCCACCGTAGTGCGCATCAACGTGATGGTGGGATTATGCTCGTGCAACTTCCTTCCATTCCTAAACACCTCCGGCACGCTCCCCTTCGTCCCAAAATTGACCATATCACACGCCCCCACACTAATCACCTGCGGAATCCCACACTGCGCGCCCGCAGCCATGCGTCCCGGACCAGCCGATAACACCCCGCCAACCAACTCGTCCGCGATCTCAGTCGTGGTCAAGTCTAGCGCCGCGTCGAGCTGGTGTTCGGCGATCAGACGGTCCATGGCTTTGCCGCCGGCGCCGGTAGCGTGGAAGACGTAGACTTCGTAGTGAGATTGAAGACGCTGACGGATGTGCTCCACGCAGGGGGTTGTCACGCCAAACATGGTGATTCCGATTTTCTTTCTGCCATTGTCGCTGCCCTGCTCGGACTCGCGTTCGGACTCGGTCCGATATCTCGCTGCCATCCCAGCCACGGCGGCTGTCGCATTGCCCAGAATCCTGCCTAGAATACGGTTCGTCCCCGCGATGTCCACCACGCTGTACATCATCGTGATATCCGTCCCCTGGACATACGGTGTGACATCGCCACTGGCCATCGTGCTCACCATGAGCTTGGGGAATCCCACGGGCACAGCCTTCTGCATGATGCCCGTGGCCAGCGCGGTGCCACACGAGCCCCCGACAGAGAGGATGCCGTGGATGCGCTGTGTGGAATGGAGGTGTTGTACCAGTGGGATCGTGAGGGTGCAGAGGCGCGTTATGTATTCTTGTTTGGGCAGGGATGCTATATCGACCCCGTCATAACTCTCGTTGTTTCCTTTGTCATCGCTACGGCCATTGTTGGAGCTATAGTGGCGCTGGATGTCTGCATGGCCGATGTCGATTTCGGGGTGCGTGGAGGGGGTGTGGCCCAGGTCGACGAGGAGGACTTGAGCGTCTTGAGTCTGGAGGTGGTGTTTTGTATAGAGGAGTTCTGGGAGCTTGGTGTCGCAGGTTCCGAGGAGGAGGATTGTAGTCATTCTCTGTGATATTGAGTACGTCTAGTGTAGTGTAGTGTAGGTGTATAGTTGGCATGAAGTGGTGAAGTGGTATGTAGGGCTGGGTTCCTCCCCGCATACGTCATCCGTTATCATATCCTACAACGCATTCTCATTCCTCCCACACTACTACATCTACACATTACAACACATACAGAATCGGAAATGCGCCCTACAACCCGCAAGCAGGTTCTCGATCGCCTGCACCAAACCATCGCCTCCGGCTCCGTCGTCGTGGGCGCCGGCGCGGGCATCGGGCTGTCTGCCAAATTCATCGAAAAGGGCGGCGCCGACCTCATCCTCGTGTATAACTCGGGCCGGTTTCGCATGGCGGGACGGGGATCGTTGGCTGGGCTGATGCCGTATTCGGATGCGAATGCTGTTGTTGTGGATATGGTTGTTCCCTCCCTGTCCTGAATTGTACGAGCCTATAAGAAAGTGGCATGGGTGTGCTAAACCGGTGCCGGCTGCTGCAGGCAAGCGAAGTCCTCCCCATCGTAACCGACACTCCCGTCCTGGCTGGCGTCTGCGGCACCGACCCCTTCCGCACGATGCCCGAGTTCCTCACACAGCTGAAAAGCATCGGCTTCGCAGGCGTGCAGAACTTCCCTACCGTGGGCCTCATCGACGGGACATTCCGCGCGAACCTCGAAGAGACCGGCATGGGCTTCGCCCAGGAAGTCGAGATGATCCGCATCGCGCACTCGCTCGACCTCGTCACCACGCCGTACGTGTTCAGTGTCGAAGAAGGCGAGGCCATGGCGCGCGCCGGCGCGGATGTCATTGTCGTGCACCTGGGCCTGACGACGTCCGGGACGATCGGCGCGCAGACAGCCATTGGACTGGACGATGCAGTGCGCATCGTGCAGCAGGTGCGTGATGCTGTGGTCAAGGTCAATCCGGAGGTTATTGTCTTGTGTCATGGAGGGCCGGTTGCTGAGCCGGGGGATGCTGAGTATGTGTTGAAACGGACCAAGGGCGTACATGGCTTCTTCGGGGCGAGTAGTATGGAGCGGCTGCCGGTGGAAAAGGCCATTCTGGACAATGCCAAGGCATTTAAGAATTTAAAGATATCCTAATGGCAGGGCATTGTTTATCTGTATGTGTTACTACTGCCGCGTATATAGAAACGAGCATGCCGGGTAATTGGTATTACCCGCTCCCGATGAGGGGTTATTTAGCCGATAGAAGTATATCAATCTTCCTCCCTCCAATTTCAAGACAAACAACAGACCAACAAGCCCAATGGCACGTCCACTTGAAGGCAAAGTCGGTATCGTCACTGGAGGATCAAGAGGTAATGCCTAACTACAAGCACCCTATACCAACAGTGCTAATGACGCAGGCATCGGCGAGGCAATCGCCCACAACCTCGCCTCCAAAGGCTGCTCGCTCCTCCTCAACTTCACCTCCGAGTCCTCTCGTCAACGGACAGAGTCTCTATGCGCTTCTCTGTCAAGCACGCATTCCGTCCGCTGCTACTCCGTCCAAGCAGACCTGGGCAACCCGCAACCCGCCGCAGAGACCATCCTCGCCGCAGCCCGACAGCGTTTCACCACGGAGGACAGCAAACTATACATCGACATCCTCATAAACAACGCCGGCGTTTCGCAAGACCGCTTCCTCAATGACCCCACCAAGGGCCCCATCGACCCCTCCTACTTCCACTGGCACTACACTATCAACGTCCTGGCGCCCCTCCTCCTCACCCAGCTAGTAGCCCCGCACTTCCCGCCCGCCCATCAAACCGGCGGCAAGCGCACCGCGCGCGTGGTCAATATCTCCAGCGTGTCGTCATCCATGGGCTTCACAGGGCAGTCGGTGTACGGCGGGACAAAGGCGGCCCTGGAAGCCATGACGCGCACGTGGGCGCGAGAACTCGCCGACTCGGCCACTGTTAATGCGATTAACCCCGGGCCTGTGGTGGGCGATATGTACTTTGCCACGGGCGAGGAGTTCTGGAAACAGATGCAGGGGTTTCAGGATGCGACGCCGTTGAGTGCGGTCGTGCCGGGCGATAAGAAAATGGAAGAAGGGCTGTCGGCGGAGGAAAAGAGACTGGTCCAGGAGAAAATGGGGGGACGGAGACCTGCGTTTACTAGCGAGGTTGCTGGCGTGGTGGGGATGTTGTGCACGGAGGATGGGGGGTGGACTACGGGGAGCGTGGTGTGTGCTAATGGGGGGATGAGGATGGGATTGTAGACTGCAGCACGAGAGAAGGCCAGTACTTCGTACTATGGATAGAAAACAGAATACTATCCCCTTGTTACTGCCTCACTACTGGCTATATTCAGGGGCATCAAGGTCAGCACTGGATATCAACCAGGACTCAGACAAATTAGCTAGATATAGGCTTGAATCATTCAGGATCTTCGCTAGACATAGTAACGCGCTTTAGCAACGTCAAAAACACCATGCTCATCCGTAAGTTCTTCTCTGCGTCCAAAATAGGTCCGAAGGACAGTTTCCTGTGAGCCATACAGCAAAGCAACGGGGACCTCAGCGGTCCCTGATGGCCTAATCAGCGTTGCGGACTTGGTTGCGAATATGGATTTCACTTACAGGCTTAGCCTCTCCAGCAGTACGGAATAAGAAGACGCCTGTCATGATGGGAATGAGAAGCTATTAATGTCGTGGCTCCTTAGGTCTTTAGGATCTTTTGTAAGGTGCGGTGGTTGCAATATCTTCGGATGAATTGCCAGAGTCCTACCGGTAACTATACTACCACACCTGCACTTGAAGACGGAAAAGTCAAGAAAAGAGGAACTATTGTTTGATAGTATACCGGTTGAACCAGAGTAAAGAAGGAGCCCTACGTTTGTTGTTTCGTTCGTTCAAAGAAAAACGTACTCAGTATAGGATCAGTGACATTAAAGCATTACCAGAGAGCAAAGGAGTCTTAAGCACTGACTCAAACATTCGAGCAAGCTGTGTCTTGGCCAAACCCACCTCATCAGCAGCGAGTCTCAAGTCAACAACCGGCAGCAAGCCTTGGACATCGCGAATGCATCCAGATAATTGTCATTGGGCATGTATCCGGACTCCTCATGCCTGTAGCACAATGGGACGCCCTAGATCTGGCAGTTGACGAGCGGACCTGAACTAGATCGAAGAGATATTGACTATGGCTGATAACGACTTGACGTATACAAGGTCAGTGTTAGTCTACTGCATCTTTGCTTCAATTGATCAGGTCTTATGGATGGAAGAAATGCAAAATATCATTGATAATCCATACTGTCAGTCGTCACGAACGTAATAGCTCTCGAGCCTCGTCCATTTCTTCCTCAGAGGGCAGGTTGACAATCATTAAGTACAAAACATTCTGGAGTTCTCCGGGTTAGCACTGCAATGCGTCAGGTAAAGGCCAGTGGAACTTACATTCTTCAGCAACTTGTTGACGCCATTAAGTGGACCTCCTCTAAGTAGTCGCTCGCGCGGGTTTCGAGATGACGACCCCCCCTCAGTGACAGACTGCCTTTGATTTCCCTCTGGATCCAACCCTTCATGCACTCTCTGCCTTGGTGATCGTCTCGACCTAGCGGCAAGGGTAGTGCCTACTAGATCTCTCTGACCCTGCTGGCGTCTCCCACCATATGCGGAGCGCCAACGTCGAAGCTGCGAACGGGGAAGATGGTCTTCCGTGATGTGTCCACCAGAGACCAGCGCGATGAGAGATCCGCTGTTTGCTGGGTGACTCGGGTCGGCATACCGGGACGTAAAGGTGGGCTTTGGTGATTTGCTCAACGCGCTGTCGGGGTTTTCCATCATCTATACTCGCGAGAGTTAGGTCAATGTTGCACGGGAAGGAAAGAAAGATAAAAGAGACTGACAAATTGCATCTGTGACCGCCTATCCATGTAGTCTGCGACAAAATCCATTTTTTTCATCTTGGATCGGGTGTCTCCACGCTGTTCGGCCAGCTCATCAAGCTCCGGGAAGACGAGAGGCGCAACCTCTTGATATGGTATGTTCCCATGCGTGGTCCCGTGGGAACCCTTGAATCGATTCTGTACCTTCGCCAGCATATTACTAGATCCACCCTGATCGATGGACTTGGTTACTGTAAAGCTGAGGTCGAAGCGGGCATAAGGAGACGACGATTCCGGGATGTAGGTCATCACCATGCAGTACAAGCCTCGCGGCCGGAACACCTCCTCATTGACTCTGTCGAAGAACGAGTTTGTCCTGTATCAATGTCAGTATATATGTATAAGAATTTCAATCATGTGTAGTCTGGAGACAGACCGTTGTCTTCCATCCATTTCTATTGCGGCTTCGGTTATCTTCTGGATGGCGATTGAGACTGCAATTGAAATCCCCGAGGGCAAAGCCATTGTCGCAAAAGACGCCAAGTTGATTGCGTTCAACCATGGCCTGCCGTGGCAGATTCGATTGGAGGATTCCAAAAAGTCGAGGAACATGGCCTGGTCTATGCCAAAGTCTTGGAGGACCGGAGCATAAGCCTTAATGAACCCTCGTTTGCGAGACTTGGGTCGTCGCTGGGGAATAACGACCGGATATGGCAACCTCGTTTCATTATTGGGAGCCATCGCTGGGGAATATGACGGTGGATGATCTCGAATAAACGACTCGGCCATCTCGTCGATATCATCGGTGGCTGCTGCATAGTTTGGAGGCTCTTCGTGGTGCGCTAATTCATCCTGCGTCTCGTCCAGCGCCCAGTCTTGCTCATGTTGCGCTTCAGCCACCTGTAGCTGTTCGGCGTTGTCGTCTTCAGCGTCCTGGTCATTTCTCTGCCGCCTCCGAGCTTTGTAGGCCGTAACACTCTCCGAGGCCAGGCCAAACCCGGCGGCAAGGATTCCAACAGCTTTATTTTGAAGAAGGGCCATGGTCAAATCAAATTTCTGCTGGCAATAGGTAGCAGAGAAGAAAAAAAAGAAAGAAAGAAAGAGAAAGAGAGAGAGAGAGAAAGATGAACAGCAGATTTATAGCATTATTTTCGTCGGAGGCATTGGACCTTTCTGACAGCGCAACAGGCAGCCATCAGTATGTTCTGGCCATTGATAGTGCACCTGGCAATCTCCAGAATCAATGGGAGTATGCTGACTTTCTACGGCCTAGATCAATGATATCCGGTAGACGATCAGTACCCACCCGGAGGCTTGGTGGTATCCTCCGACCCCTCAGCCCCTTAATATGACCGTATAGTCATACATGTCTCGGGCAGAGTCGCGCTGAACATTGCCAGATGGAGGGGGATCAGAAGCGTCACTGCTGGGAATGCCTCCGACGCAGTTTAGTCTGTGACTTCACGCGCCCCGAATGTAAACGATGTTCTGCCTCCGGAAACGCCTGTCCTGGGTACGGCCCGGTGCAGCCTCGAAGACTAAAATGGCTCTCCCCCGGGCAGGTTAAATCTCGGAAGGCGAAGCGCACAGGCACCGTGAAAGCGATGGAGAAGAACACAGCAAACTTGGCGGGGCCGTGTATGGAGTTAAAGACTGATGTCCATACATTCTTCCAGGCCGCGGAATACTGTAAGTAAAGGCCATGAGAGCCCTTGGCAGACATGCAAATAATCCAATGTTTTTGGCAGTCAATACCCGCATAGTTCCTGGTATCTTTCCTATCCTTGGGCTTGGCCCGAATAGAGCCATCTACCAGATCTCGCCCAGAATATTTCAGAATGGAATGGCCCGTCCCGATTATGTACGACTGGGTATAGTTTGCTTGTCTCTCAGCCACCGAATGAACCAAACAAGAGACGACACCCAGTCGAGTGCGTTGGCTATGAGCTTCTTCCACTACCGTGGTCTTATCATTCGCTCTCTCAGCGAAGCAATTGACGTGGATCAGAAGCGCACGAGTATTCTTGTTATTGCTGGAATACTAACCCTCCTGATTGCTGATGTAAGTCAATCCAGCTTCCCAGGAAGACGAGGAACCATGCGATTATACTAACAAACGTCGTAATATACAAGTCCCAGCAAGGTGCATCATCGTTCTGGCGATATCACCTGCAGGGAGTCCGGAGGATAATTGAGTTACGCGGTGGCATGCGTTCCTTTGCCGAATCAACCGGCGCAGTACCGTTACTTCTTTTCTTTGTGCGGTATGTCATTACAGAGACAGGCTTAAAGAAGCGCAAGGGCTGATAATGAAATAGCGTTGCGGTTTTAGGGGATACATCGTCGCCGGCATCAGACTTAGCTATGGCCCCTTCGCATCTTGAGGAACTTGACCTTGTGATGGAACACTATGGCGGGGGGCTTTTCGCTTTCCAGGGGTTCCCTGCCCCTCTATTCGCCGAGATTATCAAAATCAATTACCTTCGCATGCGGGCTGCGAAACATATGCCCACGGGAACGGAGGACCTCACCCATGGGGCATACGAGACACTCTATCGTATTCAGCAATTCTCTCCAGAACAATGGGCAGAGCCTAAGCCATCATCTAAAAGAGAGTGGACGCTTCTAGGAAAAATATACCAGGCTGCTGTAGCTCTATATTGCGTCCACTCACTGCAGAGCCTCTCAGTACTTCCTCAGATTCCGTTCCTTAGAGGCTGTTGTATCTCATACAGCCAGCAACTGCAGACTCTTCTCGGACAGGCGATGCCATTCCCAATGATAAATTCATTCATGCTTTGGCCACTGATCATTCTGGGCGTGGAGGCTGTGAATGGGAGTGTAGCCATGCGTGCCTTTGTCCAAGGGCAACTGCCAGCGATGAGCAGAAACACTGGCATGCTTGCACCACTGACGGCGAAAAAGGTTCTCGAGAGGTTCTGGGATTCGGGCAAGGCAGATTGGGACTCCTGCTTTGATAAACCATACGCTTTCGTGATGGATCCTGCAGTGGATGTTAGCAAACTGGCTGCATGAACTGGAGTTATTACCTGATCTGGAGAATATGGTTGCCGAGCCCCTTTCAGCCTGGCCAATCCTTTATACCCGATGAGGATAAAAAAGTTGCCAAGCTCTGGTCACCGATAGACTGTCTGACATGGAAGGTATCGTTACTGCATCCATCTCTGCCATTGCTCTTCTCCCCAAGTTCAAATACCCTCACATTTGGTCAGTGCCAATGCTCGTGCTGGACGGGAGAGTAGCCTGAATATTCACAGTTGAAAATCCCGAACGACATCTACCGCTGGACCAAGCATTACATTGACAAGGTATCACCAGTCTCTTTGGTTTTTCTTCACACCAAGGGTGAGAAGCAGAAGCCTGGTGCTGACCTCCAACCGAATCAGCTCTCGGTGCGGCCGTCTCACCCAAATCCACTACAGGGCTTTCATAAATGGAAACACAAGGCAGGGAATGTTGTTGGTAAAAACTCCTCTTATCATCATCCCAGGAAACTACGAGTCTTTCGTACTACTGTTGTTATCGTGTGATTGCTGTCTATATCATATCTTATCCGTTCTAGTTTTGTATGCAGCTACCCCGAAAACACTTTGGCTTCCATCTCTATAGTTTCATTCTATCTCTTGTCTCTCGAGCGAATCTTGAGTCCTCTCGACAACACCTCCAAGGTTACTGGTTGAACATTTCCGCTGAATGATCCAAGGCGGGTGGCAGTTGACAGGGAATGATTGACGCTCTCCTTTCCCTGCTGAGAAATTCAGAAAACGAGATAGAAACATGTGCCAGCCTTGTTCGTTTTAACTTGATTAGGATAATCGGATTGCCAAGCGCTTTGGAAAGCCAAAGCCGGCTTATTGCTTTGGCACTCTGGAGAGATAAATTTCTGCTACCGCTCAAATAGGAAATGCTCTGGAACCCATAATCCACCCGGTGGGGAAGCCGAGATTAGCGTCTTGGCGAATGTTTACTCCTAATCGGGTATAGTTCTCTGGAATATCGTAATCTGAGCATTCGTGTCCGTAAGTAGTACTCATTCTCTTGCCGCTGGTACAATATTGCAGGCACAAGACTACGTAATGAGTGGATAAAAGACTGTTGTATTATTGTATGCCATGGACACCACGCTAGCAGCCGGGTACTAGTTATTCTTGCACAAAGGTCCGTACGCTGTTCCCCCCTTCACCTCTTCCCAGCCCTCACTGCCGACACACCGCCAGCACCAGAACACTTCTTCCGGGTCGTATTTCTGCTTGACGGATTTGAGCCAGTCGTACCTGCTTCCGAACCAATCCTCTTTCCATTTCGGATCATATCCATCCGCTTCATTCAGATAGGTTCCCATGCCAGGAGTCAACGCCTTCATCGCACCCAGCTTCTTGAAGGTGGCCTCGTTCTTGACCTGCTGGATTCCCTGGGAACCCGCATTCTCAGGCCAAAGATCGACTTGCTCCGCGAGGAGATACGTTTTCCGCCATGCTGGGTGAACGGAGGTATGCGACACGGGTTGTAGGACTTGGCCACCACCGATGAGACACAGTTCGAGGACCGATGTCGTGGCGTGTACTCCTGGACCTGCCTCAGAGAAGAGGGCCTCGAGCATGCCCGACAGTTTCTCCTGTTGAAAGAGCAGAGATTTCTTATCGAAAAACCGCGATACCAAGATAGCTGGCTTTCCGGCGGCTGCTTGGTGATTCCCGCTGCCCAGAAAGTACTCTTGAAATGAGGGGAAGAGTTGGAAGCTCGATTTGACGTAGAATGTGGTCATGTTGAATTGAAGCAGATTGTTCACAACCTGCTGGTCCATGAGACGCTTGGCGCTTTCAACGCTGGTAGAAGAATTGCTCTCAATCATGTTTATGAAAGTATGCTCATATAGTGCTTGTCCGCTCGTGTGTATTAGCTTTGCGATGCCTGCGAAGCCTCCATCCGAAAGAATGGGATACCTCGACAGGGCCTCTGCAGTGGTATTCAGCAGCTCACTTATGCTGCCATTCAACGGAACAACTTCTAAAGTATGCGCCAGGACCGGATGTGTACGGTGTGCTTTGATCGTAGCTGATACCACAACACCGTAGGTGCCACCGCCTCCTCCCCGGAGAGCAGTGAAGAGGTCGGTATGCTGGCATGCGCTTGCCGTGACGACTTTACCCGATGCGAGCACAACTTTGTATTCAAGAACTTGGTCTGTCGCCAGACCGAAAGCGTGGCTTGCAGGGCCGTGGCCGCCGCCCTGCAGGTAGCCTCCAATACTACCGACAGTCTACAGTAACATTAGTCTCGTTGCAATCAATCTTTAAAAAAGAGATTGGTGGACATACGGAATCATCACCACCAACAACGATACGCCCATGCTTCGCCGCAAAGGCATATATGTCGCCCCAGACATATCCACCGCCAATGGTGATTGCACTTCCAGTCCAGTTGGACTGACAAGGACCACCAGATGAAGTGTAATTTTCCTGGTAATGGAGTCCATCCTGTATATACTTGATCCAGATCATCAAACTGCCGTATCCTTGCGATCTGCCAGACCTCGTTACTGTCTTGTTCCAAATGGTGTAGAGGATATAAGTGATCACTTACCGTCCCACAATATCATGACCCGTGTTCTTTATCACCAGCCGGACATTGTTCTCCTTGGCAAACTTGATCCCAGCTGCAACGTCATCTGCTTTTGTTGCGTTGACGGTGTAAACTGGTGCATTACCCAGTTCACACAATGGGTACGCGGCTACTGAGGCATTGACTGGGGGGCAAGTATCTATAACCGGATAGGTGTATCCGACTGGAGAAAGCTCTTGAAATGAAGAATCTGCCCATTCTTTGCTGATGTACTGACACAGCTGGGCGTCGTAGCCTGAACCGGGGTAGCATGGTTTGGCAATGGGCTGGTTGTAGATGAGCTGTCCATCAACAGAGGTGTTGAGGGTATTCCATTTTGAGAATGAAGGCCAGCAGTCATCAATTGGGGTCTGTATAGCCGAATTCAGGTAAAAGTTAGGGCACGATTGTAGATGAGAAATGCTGGGCGACGTACACATTTGCACTTGGCAAGAACAGATTGCACTCCAGTGAGGAGCAGGAAAATACTTGAGAAAAGCATCCTTGATGATTGTGCTGATGCAGACACGAACCAGGGAACAAATTGATTGGAATATATAACCATTTCTCTATAAGCAGTCTCGCCCCTTTATACCATCTTCTTCATTTTTCCCAAAGTGTTCAATTGTATCGCCAAGCCGCCAAAGGTTGTCAGCAGTGGATCGAGGAAGCAACCGTCTCTTGTTGCCGGGCATCTTGAATAATTCATGGGCCTAATGCTACACAGCCCTACTTGCGGCACGATTGCTTGGCATTGTTATTTACCCAAATGAGTTTAACTCTGAACCCAGCTTACTGGCGTCATTACCCTGACTAACGTGGCGCTCGTATTTACCGAGAAAATCTTACTACCTTGGTCAATCCAAATCAAGCCTACGCCAGGAACACCTCTCTTAGGAGGCTTATGGAATACCAGTCCGTATCCATGATTTCTTGCTAGAGCAGTAGGTCCAATCTAATTGGCTCCAATGTTTAATAGGTTCCTGAATTGCTCTTGTATTCATCACACCGAGATCCAGAACGTCCGACAATTGGCTACCCTGTACTCTACACCGATTGTTATTGCCGCAACCTGCCGCAGTACTTTGGGTTGTTGCCCGACACCTGGCTACCCAGGTGGAACAATGAGAAGTAAGCCAAAAAAAACATTCCTCCTTATAGCTGTTGCGCTTGGTAAGTGGTCATCGTCCAAGGACTGGCTTGGAGTATAGCCGACCAGTGCGAGGATGGTACTCCACCAAGGAGTGCCCTCTTCAAGACCAGATCCCGCTGCAGACCAGTGATGCTGCTTGGTTTGATATTCTTATATGGGATTCCCAAGAGAGGGCCTATTGGATATGATGAATAGAAATGCAATGTATATTAACACGATTGTAATACTTCATCGATAACAATATCCCGGAGGTCAGGTCATGTGGAGATTAATAGGTAAAGACTTGAACGATATCCTGAAAGGCTGTGCGTTTTCTGTGTAGTTCGCCCAGCTAGCGTATCGTTTGGCGGCAAGAGACATACAATAAAATCCTGAGGCTACCAGCCATCAAGGATTATTGTGCAATGTGTGAAGTGGATTCTCAGGGAGTCGACGTCAGTCTTACAAAGGCCTAATCTGGAAGGACTAAAGAACAGAGGATATAATCAGATTCAATTATAAAAAGCAGCGCACTGCTATGGACTGTCTAGCCAGTGTCTTGCTCAACAAGTGCTTGCTAAGGGGAAGTTCTATCTGGCCATAGATGTGGCCGACAGTCGACAACAACTCCGGCCTGCCATCGGGCCGACTATTATCCAGCCAAATCTTATCATAAACAATCGAAAGGACATCACGTGAGATTAGATAAGAAATGACATCACTCCACCGCAACATCCAACTCTTCCAGTCCAAGTTTAGTTCTTGCCGTACACACTCTACCTTATACAACGAGCACACTTCATATCAATTGACAAACCGCCTGAGTGCCAAAATGTCCATCCGAGCAACCAGACTCCCGTTCCTGCTGAGGACAGGCTCTTCTCTTGTGCGACCAGTGAGTTCGCTAGCTATGCGGACTGCTGCCACCAGCACCAGCGGCGCCGGTGCCAGACCAAGCAGAAACTTGACACAGATTCAACCGCTGCAGACACTGTTATGGAACACGAGGTCATTCGCAAACGGCGGTGCCACTATCGGGAAGGCCCAATCCGATTTACTAGTGGACGAGCTGCAAGAACTGTAGGCACCCCTCTTCCCCCCCCACCCCCGGGGTTACTTACCTTCACCAACATGGGACGAAGCAAACTAACAGAATTAGCTACGAGGTCGCAAAAGACGAATTCGAAATAGCCACCGACAGCACCGACTCGGCAACCGTCTATGCGGCATCGGACCGCGAGTCTGCGCGCGACGCCCTTGACCAGCTCCTTTCCGCCTACTCGTTATACACGTCTACCGAGATCCGGCCCACGGCCGAGTCGCACCAGCCGCAGCAGGCCCAGCCGGATGATGGGGGAATGGCGCCATCGCCGACGACGTATGACCCGGCGGATATTAAGCCTGAGGTGCGTGAGGAGGTGAGGAAGAGGGTTGGGCAGCGGGTGAGGGAGTTGGAGAATGCAGTTATGGTTTTGGAGGAGAAGGCGCAAGAGTCGGATTAGGTCCGGAGGGATAGATGTTGGGTGCATGTAGTATATTTATGTATTGATCTACTATATAGGCATTGCCGGATCAATAGGTATCATATCATATCATCTCACGATCCAACCCAAATGTGAATACCTCAACGCCGAACCAACAAACAGATGAACCGAACCAAATTCCTGACCTCATGGCCAACTAGGATATTAAACCGTACGATAATGCGAATTGATCAGTCCCCGGCGAGGTGGAAAGTATTGATCCGTCGTCTTTATGTGTGGACTTAAGGTGTCGTTTTAGTTGATCTGGAGTAGCAGAATTAGCAAAATCGTACATCGCACTGGAACAACTGTGCAGACGTACCAGGCCGGGTGAAGCTCTTCGTACATCCCGGAAAATGACATTTATGTCGTCGTTCACCGTGCGTGAGACGATGGCTCGACATATTGGAGGACTAAGAAGGACAACATATTAGCAAGCGTTCCATTTCCCCCGGTAGTAAGGATATCAGACATACATCACCCGTTTGGAAGTTACATCCTGGATAGGTGCACCTGAACGGTTTTTCGCCAGTGTGTGTGCGCGAGTGGGTTTCTGTCGAGGTTAGCATTCCGTTACACAATTATCTTGGGGGAAGGAATTTAGGGGATAAGAGTAGTCGAGACGCACTCAGTTCACTACTATCAGTAAAAGTCTTCCCACAGTCAGCGCATTGGTAGGGCTTCTCGCCCCGGTGACTCCGTTCGTGTCGGTCCAGGGTAGCCTGTCGGGCGAAGATCTTTCCGCAGACGGAACATCTGAAGTTTTTATCTACTAAGGTTAGGACCGTAAAGCTAAACAACCCAAAGGAAACGAAAGGGAGACGTACAGTTGCTATGCGTTAGGAAGTGTCCCTGCAATTTAGACTTTTGCGAAAATGGCTCATCTGGGCGATGACACCCTTCCCAGCAACAATAATACCCGTTCCCCTTGGCTCCATCCACCGTCGCCATATGACTAGCGATGAGATGTTTCTGTAGCGCACCTGCATCGGCGAACGCCGCCCCGCATGATGTCTTAATCCCGCTCGGGCTGGTTGCCTTCCACTTGCACACGTACGCTTCGCGGTCCACGGGCGAGAACTCCGGGCTCGTGATCACAGACGATGCGCCGCCATCTAGTGGTGGGGGTGTTTCGCCGGGACTAGGGATCAGATGCGAACTGATACTGGAGCGGGAGTGGCGCGAGTAAGGCGAGTAAGGGTGAGAGTGGGCGTGGGCGTGGACGCGGCAGCGATGGTGGGAGCGACACGGACCTTTTGTAGGGAGACTTGCCGGGGTTTTCACCGAGCGGTGGTGATGACTGTGGCCGTGGTGGTTATTATTGTTGTTATTGATGGTGGAGGCGGGGTTGCAGTTTAGATGGTGGTGGTCTGTGTGGAAACATGAAAAGGGATTCGATGTAGAGTCGTTCAGTTGGTGGCTGTGACAGTGTTGCTCCTCTGGTATATGGCAAGTCGAGAAATCGGAGCACATGCCCAGCATGTGGAAGACATCGGCCGGATTCACACCATTCTGTACTGGATACGATGGATGCATCAACGGCGCATGGGTATGACAGTTAAAGTGGTGTGGGATATGGGAATGGCAATGCGTCGGAGTCGACGAATACGGATGAAACAAAGACGAAGCATCAGGCGTAGAATGATGCACTGGATCCAATCCAGCCGGACCAACATGGTCAGTCACAGTCTTCGACTGCGACTGCGGCTGCTGCTGCTGCTGCTGCTGTTGTCCTTGTGGCTGGTCCAGCTGGCCATGTCCAAGGCCCGTGGATAGTAGATTATTCGGTTCCAGCGACAGCGATGGTCCCAAGCCTAAAAACGACTCCAGACCATGGTCGGCAGGATGCTCGTTCTCGTTAAAGCAATGGTCTTCGAAACAAACAGGATCGTTGCTCTGGCAGTGGCTCTCATCGCAGTGGTCCTCGTCGCAATGGTTCTCGTCACAATGCAGCACCGAACATGCCGTCGAGGCATCGCAGCCCATGAACCCGTCGCACACGGACGGACAGGTAGTCGAGCAGTCGTCAACATCGCAGCAAGCATTGTCATCGTCGACGTCGCATCGAGAAGGTGAGGATAAAGTATGGTGCTCTTCTCCGGGACAGTTCAGTTGCTGTTGCTGGGATTGCTGTTGTTGTTGTGTATCGGATGGAACATGTTCATCTTCTCTGCCGTCGAGATGAAACGACTCCCAGTGACACTCGAGGCAGTAATCCTCCTTGTTCGTAGTACCCTGAGTAGCCATAATGTGTCGGTCCGTTGAAGGCACTTTTTGGCAAGCACTTGGAAACAGCCCTCGTGCCGGAAACCGGCGAAGATCTTCTCACCACTTCGGGGGGTTCTCTTGGTCAAAATCTACCAATGTCAGCACGGTAATCCATATAATGCAGCATCCGGCACAGACCTCTAATAGTTAACGTGCAAACCAGTCTAGAATGATAATTCAGACAGACGCTCGTACTCAACGGACAAAGTCTGACAGTCGATGCAATTCGGAAAAGAAAGATTGACCGCCCGCCACCTGCGAGACACACACACTCTCGCGAACAAACCAGAATATCCTCTTCGTTACGCCATGAGGACCCTGCGAGCTTCAAGTGGGGGACGAATAATCATTGTCCTCCATTGGCGCATCACCGCAGAATCATCACGCCTTCCCAATGCGGGCCCAGGGCAGCACTCCGCCCGGCAGAAACGGGGACCTTGGGGACGACGGAGTCAGGGACCTTGCGGGCAAGCAGCGGACCAATCAGAGCCGCGATGATGCAGAGCGGCCGCTTAGTCAGGAGTTTGCCTGAATTACCGCATTGGGAGGGCTTGCACGTGAGTCTTGGCACTGTCATCTTGGACCAACAGAGTCAACTCCGAAGCGAACTACATATCATCGCAACGACAGACATACGGAGCACACACTGCGGCCTACGGCATAAACACCGGTCTGGGAGTCAATCACCATGGGCAACATCTGCTCTCGCTCCGCAAATAAATCGGATGACCCCTTCTCCCGTCCTGGTCGGCCCCTCGGCTCCTCCGAATCCCAGACTCAGAACAAACAGACCACTGCCCGCGTGCCCGACAATCAGAGTCATTTCGCATCGCCCGGGAGGACACTCGGTGGAGACGAGCAACAACCGAGTGCAGAAACGGATGCGAAGGCAAAGGCGGCGTTGGCGGCTCAGGTATGCCCTTGGTTTTGAATCGTCGATGTTGGTTGGCATGTATGTGCTAATAAGAAGTGAACAGAAACGAGCGGACGCTGCCACACAACCGTCGGGGAAAGGAAAACTCGGCTCCAAGCTAGCCGCGCAAAAAGCACAGACGCGCACTCAGACCTTGGACGAGGCCAGTCGCGACGAAAGGGCCGCGAGGGATGCGGAAGGGGCTGCGGAGGCAAGGAGGTGGCAGTGAATGAATTCCTAGGCAATGGCGTTTCTACAGGCGTTATATGTCACTATACGAACTTGATTTTCTAGAGCCACTGGAACTTTCCCTTCTGGATGCCACCATTTCTGTGAGGGCGCTCAGGGCGTTGCTCAGTGAGTATTTTCTGTCACAGCTGAGTACTCAGTGAGCACTCAGGGCCTACTCAGAGCACACTCAGGGCGTGCTCAGTGATCGGTCATGTGCACCCTGAGTTGCTCGCCCCCCTTTATTCTGTGCAAGTAGTCTGATTTAGTGTCATTTTCACCATCTCAAAATACCCACACTCAACCCTGGTGCCCATATCATAGGTGAGGCCCTTGGGGTAACAGAGGTGCGGTCTGCAGTGGGCGCCACAGTTGTTTTGATAGGTGTCTCCGGGCGGGCCTTTTGGGAGGCCTCTTTGGCGTTGCAGAAGCCTGGGGGAGCTCGGGGGTGAGGCCGGGGGGCTGGCTCCCCCCATGCTGATGTCAGGCATGGGAGATAGGGATGGGTAAATGAGGACAAAAGCAGTGGGAAGGATAGGCTGGCTGTATATATATATCGCCCTCGCAGATGTATAGTAGTTGGTTGTTACCTTTATATGTGGGATTACGGTTGTTTGGTCACCTGCGGCGCATTTTCGTGCAGTGTGATCTGGACTTGGCGATATTAGACATCTTCTACGATAATAAAAGTAAATTTAAACTAACGGGTTGCTTCGGAATAGATGACGCCCATCATCTGGAAGGAGATCAGAGAAAAGGTATGCATCTTGTCACCCCTCATTTCCAGCCAAGGTCCCTGCTAACATAGGGCATAGTTGATCTTGCCGTACCTTGACGTCGACCTCAAGTACTACGACTTGGGAATTGAGTACCGTGACCAGACCGACGACCAGGTCACCATTGACAGAGCAGAGGCTATCAAGAAGTATGGGGTTGGTGTGGAGTGCGCCACCATCACTCCCTATGAGGGCCGTGTCGAGGAGTTCAAGCTGAAGAAAATGTGGCTGTCGCCCAACAGCACCATCCGTAACGTCCTTGGCCGCAAAGTCTTCCGTGAACCCATTGTCATCCCCTGCATCCCTCGTCTGGTGCCTGGCTGGACCAAGCCTATTGTCATTGGCCGTCACACCTTTGGTGATCAATACCGGGCTCAGGACCGGGTCATCCCCGGCCCCGGTAAGCTGGAGCTGGTCTTCACTCCCAAGGACGGCAAGCCAGAGACAGTCACAGTCTACAACTTCCCTGGCAGTGGTGTTGGTTTGTTGCAGTACAAAACAGATGAATTGATCCATGGCTTTGTGCACTCCAGCTTCCAGGTTGCTCTCATGAAGGAGCTGCCTCTGTACATGAGCACCAAGAACACCATTCTCAAGAAGTAAGATGGCTGTTTCAAGGACCTCTTCCAGGAGGTCTTCAAGCAGCACTACCGGAAGGACTTTGAAGCCAAGGGCATCTGGTATGAGCACTATCTCATTAACAACATGGTTGCTCAGATGATCAAGAGCGAGGGTGGTTTCATCATGGCCTTGAAGAGTATGTCTACGTCTTTCCTCCTCGAGTCTCCTCTCTATCCTTTGCCTTAAAAACGAGTGAAACACTGGCAAGATAAAAGACTACGACGGAGACGTCCAATCCGACATTCTCATACAGGGCTTTGGCTCTCTGGGTCTGATGACCTCGACCCTGATCACCCCCACAGGCGAAGCTTTCGAATCCGAGGCCGCCCACAGCACCGTGACCCCCCACTACTGTGAACACCAGAAGGGCTGTGAGACCTCAACAAACCCTATTGCATCCATCTTTGCGTGGACACGCGGTCTGGTGCAATGTGGCAAGCTCAATGAGACCCCTGACATTGTGGCGTTTGCCGAGGAGCTCGAGCACGCCTGTGTTGACATCATCAACAAGGAGGGTATCATGACTAAGGACCTGGCACTCTCGTGTGGTCGTAAGGACCGTGAGGCATGGGTTACTACTGTTAGTGAAGGCAGCCTTACCGGTCCGTCCGCTTTCCTTTTTAGGCTTAGTTCCTCTCACGCCTTCCCTTTTAGATTTATCCATCTATCTCATTATCATCCTCTTCCTTTCTTTCATCAGCGTAGCGAGTCTCTATAGGTTATTTCCATAACTACCAAGGAGTACATGGCTGCTGTCGAGCGGAGACTGCAGACTTTGTTGAAGTCGCGTCTGTAGTCTTGTGTAGTTAATGGGTTTTTACAACGTATAGTCTGGATTTGCAGCCTCATGTGCTACGAATAAAAATTGAAATCTTTTAACTTGTTGAATTACTTTTCTACTCTGTAGCTGAGGTTGTTTTTAGGTATGCTTGCTTGACTGTTTGTCAGCTGCTGTGAATCGACTGCAATGATTAGGGCTCTAGTGGCAGTGGCGGCCCAGAACAATCCTACTTATGGGATTCACTTACCCTTTCCCTTCAGTCTTTGTCCACTTGCCTTTTTAAACCACTTGGTCCTTTTCGTTTTTCTCATCCTCTTCATCCTTCTCGTCATTATCGTCCTTCACGTACTTTTCGTCAGCCACTTCGTCCAAGGATTTCAGGTCTTCGTCAACCATGGCACTTGTCGAAGGTGATTCGTCAGCGCCCAATTTCCTCACGACAAGACGACCAGCGCCGGTGTCTTCGTCTCGAACTCAGCCTCTTGCGCAGCCCAAATGCCAGCAACTGTACAAGATGACAGACGGTATTCCGGCAACTGTGACAAGCCTCAAAGACCTGACTCCGCAAATGATCTCACTCTTCATGAAAACCTACAGTGAGAAGATCTACTTCCAACACTTGAAAGTAAACAAGCACCCCCATCCCCCCAACCCGACAAATACGATAGTTAGGAAATAAACTAAGAAACTAACACTCACAGATCACAAAAGACGAATTTAAACATCTCGAAGAACAGTTTCCCAATGAAAACGATCCCTCGTTCGAATATTTCGCCGACAACGAGGAGATCATTTTGCTAGCCGCGCCGACCCCAATCCACCAACACATCCAGTCTGCTCTTGAAGGCTGGTTGAATGATGTCGGGGAGGAGCTAAGCACCGGCGAGCATGCCTATTTTGCTGAAAATGGATCTGACATAAAGCTCTTGGGTGGATCGTCGAAGGTTCCCGATACGGCCCTGGTCACGAGCACAACTGGCTTGTACCCCATCGTTGCGGTCGAGGTGGGCTTTACCGAACCTCTCGACAAACTATATCAAGACGCAGAAGTGCTCCTGCGGGGTTCAAAGGGCGAGATCGAGCTAGTGATTATCTTAAAGGTCGAAGAAGATGACCACCAGCATCTGGGCAGTGCATACCCTTGGGGCAAGACAAAGGGGCAACTCCAAGCCATGACCCGTAAGAACCTGGTGTCCACGATCGAGGACTACTGCGTCGTCAACCAAGTCAAAACGGTTGGCGATCTGACAGTAGACACCTACCTGTACCCCAAGAACCGCAAGACACGGCCTCGGAAGCCTGTCTGCACTTTTGCTTACTCGGACCAGTCCTCCTCGCCCCAAGCCCAAGCCGAAAACCCCCCCATGGTCTCCATCAAGGGCCAAAAGTTCCGCTTCCCGGTCAAGAAAATCAAGGAGGCTATTGAGCGCGGTGTGGCTCGTCAAAAGTCATACAGGATTTTGAACGCTCTGGGCGATGCTGGTCTTCTTTAGTTTGCTTGCTCGCGATTTCTCTTCCTCTTTCTTTATACCTGCATCTATTAGCTTCGCTGCAGTTTAGACTTAATATCAGTAATGACACTTCGCTCGCACTATAGCCCTCAGTCAATTCTCTTTATTATTATTATACTAAAACCTTTAAATTTTACGGAATTGAAGGTGTATTATGGAGAGACCTTTTTCAGGATAAGTATGGACATCTGCATATACCAAATCTAATTCTGAAAAGGCAAACAAAAAATCCCAACCTTGTATATTTTTCAGACAGTCGAACTCAGTGCCAATTGAACTTAGAGAGGCAAGGGGGATTTTGTGATTTTTGAAGATCTGGCTTGGAAAGATAGAATTGAAAAAGCATATATGAAAATTTTATTCTATGTCAACTGGTGGGCAAGGATAGTTTTAGAACACAACGCCAGTAAAGGCTCATTTACTGTTATACCCTGAGCAGGAAGAGTTTGTGGTCATTGGCTCCACAACCAAGGTAGTGTGAATCGCATGGCTGGGTTGCTCCTGGGGGGGTTTCAGGCTCCTAGGAGCCCTGGCCTGGATCCTAAGACAGCCAATCCTGCTCTTGAGAGCTAGGAACATGCTCCCTGGGCATAGGGTGATCTCTGGAGTCTGGAGCAAATTGAACCTTCATGGGAGCTTGGTTCACCACCACTATCTCAGGGGACAAGCTGGTGTGGTAAGAAGCAGAGCAGAGGGAATGATGATCTCAATTGCCCGTTCCACTGATAGCATCATTGCTTTGCTGAGGGGATTGAGGGGATGATGGTGGAAAGTGTTATGAAGGAAAGTGGACACTGGTGGAACTAGCATGGTGCATTTATGGTATACTTGAACTGCATCAATCGCACTAAACAACATTATACCGTCCTCCCACCGGCGCCCTCGACTCGCTATCTGCCGCCGCCATCGTTCCCTCCTTGAGCAACCGCATCAACTCCCGCATCGCGTTCGTCACCGACAGCTCCGTCTCACCCTCAACCAGAATATATAACTTCTGGTTGTCGTTCGGGCCAGGTTCCTTGCCGGCCGCATAGAAACTGCCCTTGGTCGTGATCGATGTACCCGTTGCTTCGAGGATCTTGGCCACGTTCGTCCGGTTCGTGACGGCCCACCGTGCTTTTTCTATTGCGCATTGTTAGCATATAACCTCTGAGCCATACCTTACAGATAGAGAGGGGAAGGGAACGTACGAGGAAAGTCATTAATCTCCAAGGTCGCATGGAATGCTCCCGCATCCGGTCCACGGTTATCAATAGGCACGCCCGACCTCATCACGCCAGCACGGCTCAGCCGCGCGTGGATATCTGCAACGGCGGAACCAACCTTGTCCAGCGGGTTCTTCGAAGCGTTGGCCGGGTCCTTCTCCGTCCGATGCACGGTGATCTTGCCATCCAGATCGATGCCCTTGGGAACGCCCACTAGTGCGGGTGCGGCGGCCGATTGCACTGAGGACACGACCTTGTTGAACTTCTCTTCGGCCTTCTCATTCTTGTCTTCCTTGTCTTCTTCGTCCTCGCCTTCTTCGCCCGTCTTGTATGTCTTGCGTTCACGCATCCGCGCCGCATCGCGTTCCTGATCCAGTCGTTCCAGACCTTTACCGCCAAACCCGGACGCATTGGCTTTCTCCTTGCCGGCTCGGACCTTCTCCAGGAACGAATCCACTAATTCCTGGACATCGTCCGGAACATTCTGGCCGCTTTGTTTCAGTGCCTTCGCGATGTCAACCGCATATCGTCCCTGGTCTTCTGTCACGAATGTCACTGCGGTCCCGGTGTTACCTGCACGCCCGGTCCGTCCGGCTCGGTGCACGTAGTCTTCCAAGTGGTTCGGCGCATCGTAGTTCACCACAAGCTTCAGCTGTTTCACGTCCAGACCACGGGCTGCAACGGAGGTAGCAACCAGGACGGGGAAGATACCCGCCTTGAAGTCTTCAATGGTCGAGTCACGATCAACTTGGTCCTTGCCTCCGTGAATCGACATACAAGGATAGCCCTTGCGCATCAGTTCCCGCAGGAGAGTGTCGGCCGCTTCTTGGCGATCCACGAAGATCAACGCCCGCGCATCCTCGTTCTGCTCGTCCTCGTACAAGTTGCCCAGCATTTCAAGGAGACGCACAAACTTCTTGTCATCGTTGCGGACTTCGACAATCTGTGTAATCTCCGGAGCAACAACACTCCTGCCGCCAACCACGATCTCAACCGGTTTGGTCAAGGTCTTGCGCGCTAGAGCTTCCATGTTCCGCGGAAAGGTGGCCGAAAACAGCACGGTTTGTCGGTCTGGTCGTACGTTGGCCATGATCTTCATCACCTGGGGTTCAAATCCCATGTCGAACATACGATCAGCCTCATCCAGTACAACGTAGGTGACTCGTCGTAAGTTCGTGACCCTGCCGGCATTGGCCGCGAGCAGATCGATCATCCGTCCAGGTGTGCAGACGATGATCTCAGCACCACGCTTCAGATCAGCAATCTGGTCTTTAATTGGCGCGCCTCCATATGCACACACTGCCCGGAGACCTAACGCTTTCAGGAATGGTTTGCAGTCCTTGTGGATTTGTGTGGCCAGTTCGCGAGTAGGGGTCATAACCAGACCAACAGGGCCCTCCATATTTTCCAGCGGTCTCTGGTCCTTGATATGTCGGAACATGGGAATCAAGAAGGCAATAGTTTTACCAGACCCCGTCTTGGCCACACCAATCACATCCCGCCCGGACATAATAGCTGGGATCGCTTGCGACTGGATCGAGGTGAGATTCTCATAGCCGAGTTTGTCCACAACATCCAGCGTCTGCACGCCCAATCCGCACTGTGACCATTTCAGCACAGGCTTGGGGACCTCAACACCCCGAACTTTGATACCATCGAGTTCTAGCCGTAGGCTCGCAGCTTCTTCGTCAGACATCTGAGCTAGGTCTGAAGGCTCCGTGTAGAACTTCTTTCGGAAAGGCTCGTATTCCACCTTTTCATGGTGGACCGCTGGGATATCCTTCTTCTTTTTGGCTTTGTTGGCAATAGCGAGGAAGTCATCCGCATCACCATCCCCAACTGCCGTCATGTCGTAGTCATCTTCGAAGATGGTCTCCGGTTCTTGTTCCTTCGTTTTGGAGAACTTGACACCAGTCGACTTCCTCGGTGGCCCAGTATCTGCCAGTTCGGACATAAATGCGTCGAGGGGATCGACATCCTCCTTCTCCTCTTCCTTCTTTTCATCCACCTCCATGGCGGAAGTTTCGGCTGGTTGATTCGAAGCATCATTCATTTCAACATCTCCATTTAATTGGGGTGCTTTTCCATCTGACTGTGCTCGGAGCGCTTCGCTTTGCAACCGCTCCTCACGTCTTTCTGCAGCCGCTCGTGCTGCAGCCGCGTTTTCCTCTTCGGTCCAACCTTCCTGCATATCAACATCATCGTCGTCCTCTCCTGCGGGCACAACGTCTTTGGAATCATCCATCGGGGTATCGGGCAATTTTTCCAGTTTCTTTCGTGTTGACTCTTCTTCGCCAAACCCTAACGTCTTGGTGGCAGACGGCTTTTCTGGGTCTGCGGCGGGCTTCGGGCCTAATCCAAACCCGCCCACATTACCCTTGGCTTTGAAAGCAGCTTTGTAAATATCGTTAGTATAAGGTCGACCTTTTAATTCGTGAGGCATAATTAACTTACATGAAGATGCAGTGGAAGGCTTGCTAGCCTGGACAGCCGATGTTTTCGCAGCTTCTGGAACCGCAACATCATCGCCAAGTACAGCTGGTGCCGCAGCCGTCGGCTGCGTGCTCTTCGCAATCACCTTTGGATCAAATTTGCGGCCAGGGGTAGTGGGAGTGGCATCCGTCGCTGGTGTAGCGGGAGATTGCGGATTGCTTACAATGGGCGATACATTAGACTTCCGGTCGATTTCTTCCAGAATATTTCTCGGCCCTGCTGCAACCACCTCCCGTTGCTTCCGCTCCCGCTCAGCAGCTTGCTTTTGTTTCCATGCTTCCAGCTTGGCCAGCCTTTCGGCCCTCTTGTCCTCGTCTGTCGGACCCGCAGGTGTGGCGGGTTTTGACGCCTGCTCCAGAAGAGTTAGAGTTATAATTGAAAAAAAAAAAAAAAAAAAAAGGAAAAGGAAAAGAAAAGGCACATACCTCCTGAGGCCTGGGCCCTGTGTCCTTCCGGTCGTGGCTATCATCCCGTCTAGACTTGTGTTTCAAGTCAGCAGAATCATCTGTCCGTCTTCGAGCCCTGTCGCGGGAATCATCTCGCCTGCTTCGATAATCTCTCTCGCGACTTCTCCGGCGGTAATCACGATCATCGCCCCGATCTCTAGACCGACGTCGTCGCGAGACCGCTCTCTCCGACTCGATCTGTAGCTGGGCTCATCCCGGTAATCGTCGCGTCTGTCTACCGAGCGGTCACGTCTTCGATATGAGTCGCGATCGCGATCGCGATCGCGTTCCCGTTCCCGATAGCGCCTCTATATCAGAAGATCAATGGTTAGAGGACTGATCCCAAATTCCAATCGTACGGGGGTTGAATCAGATTCCAGACATACCTCTGGGCTGCGAGATCGACGATAACCGCGTCCGTCATCTCGCCTGCTCCGCTCATAACGATCATCCTCTCTGCGACTCCGTTTGGATGAAGAGTATATGCTGCCTACAGGTGATGGTGAGCGAGAATCCCCGTGGCGAGGAGCCATTGTTGCAGGCCAACGATGAGTGAGTATTACAGGGACTCAGCGCAGCTCGAGCGTGACGGTCAGAATGACAGAGTGACTGCAATATTAGAACAATATGCCCCTTTTCCGTCAAGAAGAAAAAAAAAAGAAAAAGAAAAAGAAAAAACCGGCCGCTGGCGACTGGCGACAGTGGTTTGGTTCTGTCTGTTAATGTTAGTGCAGCCGTTGGAAAAGTCCTGAGGCGGCTATCAGTCACATGACCGATGGTTATCGCTATCAGTCACATGACCCCGCACTTTCCCTGGTTCGGCATCTGCCCCTATGAACCTTGCTTGAAACAACGCGCCCTCTCCCACCCTCGTTCCAAACGTTCACAGGGATATCGCCTATATCCATCGTTCGCGCATTCCTTTTGTTGTACTTCGATTCCAGTTGTTGCGCACTAGCTTTCGGTTCCAATTCGCCGTGATTGCTGGTGACGGCGCACAATTCAATATGGTTTTATTCATGGCCCAGCGTGGTGCAAGTGTCGTCCGACACTTGCACCGCAGCAAGGCTCTCTCGCGTCCCGTTCGGGTGGCCGCCATCCATACCCAAACCAAGCGCGTCAGCCCGGTTACCAACAGTGTGGCTCCGGCATCTTTTGCGAGGAATGCCCTTCCGGCGGGGGTGCGAGTGAGCCTCTTAACCAACGCCTACGCGACGGCTGCTGGTCGTCCCAAGACAGGTGCCAAAAAGACAACCAGAACTACCAAGACCGCTAATAAGGGCGCCCGGGGTTCGCGGAGCACCAAGACTGCCAAGAGCTCGAAGGGAACCAAGAGCGTCAAAGGAAAGAAGACTACAAAGAAGGCCAAGCCGGCGCCCAAGCCGAAGAAGAAGGTGTTGACTGAGAAGCAGAAGGAGCAAAAGGAAGCCAAGGCAAAGAGGGACAAGCTTAGGGAGCTCAAGGCCACGAGCCTAACTGTGCCGAAGAAGCTCCCAGACAATCATTGGATCGTAGGCTTCCAGCTAAAACTGAGCGACGCTTTGAAGACTGGTCAAAAGGCGGGCGAAGCGTTCAAAAGTGCTTCCACCTTGGCTAAAGCGGTCAGCGAAGATGAAAAACAGGTGCGCTGCACTCGTCGCTGTCGAGAAATATCACATATGTTGCTAACCATACCGGATAGAGGTTTGCTGAGATCGCTGAGTCTAATAAGGCTGCCAACAAGGCCAACTATGAGAATTGGGTCAAGTCCCACACACCCCTACAGATTAAGGAGGCCAATCTGGCACGAAAAAGGCTCTCGAAGCTCACTGGGAAGAGCATGCGCTCGATTGTCGATGACAGACTGGTCAAGCGCCCCAAAACGTCTTACTTGATCTTCCTCACAGAACGCACTAGCCAAGGAGACTTCAAACACATGGCCCTCAAGGATATCACCTCTAAGGTTTCCGAAGAATGGAAGGGTCTGACTGGGGCCGAGAAAGAGGTAAGCTGCTTGCGGCACTTTCTGGTTATTGAAACGGGAGACTAACCCGAGAATATAGAAATACCAAAACCTGCAAACTGTGGAGCGTGAGCGTTACCTCCGCGAGTATAAGCAGGTCTATGGGAAGGGATCTTGACGAACCCAACATGCGCACCTCTTTGTGTTTCGTTTGTTCACGGGAAGAGCGACGTCGACTGTTGCCTTGTGTCATTTGTATTCGTGTAGTCGGGTCTGGGAATGCTTCTGAATTATTGAATTACGACTGACCTTGCGTTGTCCTTTGTTTGATCTGGTCTTCCGACTGTATGTCTTTATGTATTATTGAGTATTTGAGGATAGTCCTAATTGATGTTTCCCTCTTTTCGATGCCGTTTTCAACGTGTATTCTAGTTGTAATCGGGGCTTGACTCTCGTCCCTGATTACGAGTACGATAAGTCCTGTACTGGCTCAGGATGCTCATTCTGTCGAGGCAATTGTGATTACTCTCGATCGCATCAAGCGAGTCACTGTATTTATTGACTGGTGATGTCATTGGCCAGACACGGGAATGAGGGCTTCACAATATCTGCTACTGTTATCTACTGCTTCTTTCCTTGGACTCTAGAGTAGTATAATACAGGAATTGTACTGGGACATTCTCTTAGTCCCATGGCAGAGTATCTACAAAGAGCCAAACGCTTACCTTCAGGAAAGACTTCTATGTAGGAGGTGCGGTGCCTGCGGGGAGGAATCCCATTGATAAATGGTTAGGGAACATAGGCGGATTCCGGATAAAGGCGAACAGGGCGATCAAGAACTAGAACGACGTGCCTGCATAGGTTGATGTTGGAATAGTTAGTATCGTTGGTATGCAGCTCAATGTTCATAGTGTTTGGATGGAGCCACGAAAGGTTGAAGTTGGACTAGGCATGGTGAGTGGGTGTTGATCTCGGCGCGCAGCTCGACAAAGAGGGCCGGGACGAACTCGTCAGGCTACATCGTCAGCTATGTGCCAGCTTCACGGGCGACACTGTCAGCTTTCGCGGCCGTAAATGGGCCTGGCTGAATCCTGTATTAACCGTACATCGATGGCAACTAGACCGTCGGATCGATGAGTTACTCAAGGATCAGATCCGACGCGAGCTTCCTCGACCAAATCAGCCATCAGCTGAAGACCTTTCTGTTTGCCAGCAACGAACCACCAACACCGTGCCGTATGGGCTTTATACGAGCCTAACCTGACACCGCGGGTCCAGGACGTTTTCTCCGCCCCAAGTGGATGAGATCTTCGGAGTTGATTCCTCGCCCACAACAATGCTCTGCGTAGCACAGGGCAAGGAACCCCTCAACCGGATGAGCTATATCACAGCCGTAACCAAGGAAGTTCTGCGTCTTCACCCGCAGTCCGGAACAGCACGATACATGCCCTCAGGGTCCGGAACCAATGTCCAACTAGCAGACGACGGGGAGGGCGTCGGTCGGACGATCTGTCTCGCCGGAACGATCGTCTACAACTGCCCGATATTCATCCACCGCGACGAGACTATCTACAGTGCAAACAAGGATGATTCCGTCTCGGAGCGATGGCTCGACAACCCAGTCCGTCTTAGGTCCCGGCTAGCGGCTAGCAGCCGTTTGAGCGCGGGCCGCGCAATTGCGTCGGGCAGGAATCGGCCATGCTCAAGACCCAAGTAATTCTGGTGTTGGTAGTGCGCCGGTTTGGCTTTGACCAGGTTGGGCTGGGAGCACCGGCTTGCGACAATCGGGGCGAGAAGATTCTGAATGGCATGCTGCAATATAGAGTGGGAACGCCGTTAGCGGTATAATGAAAGTACCATCTGCTCGGGTTCTGCATAGGTGCAATGTGTTGTGCTCGCGGCATCGTCATCAACATAATGCAATGTATGCAAGTGCACGAGGATGCGAGTGAGGTATCGTCGTCCATAGATTCGGATGGCTCTCACCAGGTCATTCGGGACATGTTGCTCCATGACCAAGACCGTATCTGATCTGATCTGCTCAGCTCTGCACAGACGAACAGCTGGCAATACATACGGAGGGGCCTGTCATGATGCGGTGAAGATGCAGGAGACGTTCGGGCATGGATGTGGGATTGTATTATCATTAGAGGATAGTCCAGACACGGCAATTCAGTCCTGCACGTTTTAATGGTCAATTCAAGTTCTCGTACTGCTTTGAATGTGAGGTTATTCGCGGGTTATTGTTGCAGTTCTTGTATAGTTTCCTTTCTATCGCCGAATTCCCAGCCACGAGTTTTTCCTTCGCGGGGGATATCTTGAGCAGGATCTTTTTGCTGTCGGTTCTTTTCTACATTATTACTATTGTTGCTGTTATTCTCGGTTTATTCTATTTGTCTCTTATCTTGAATCATATCACTGTTGTTCTCTCCATTCTGGTCTCCTCTGCGCATTCCGGTCCCCTCCCTCCCTCTCCCTCACAACGTCATCTCATATACCCTTCCTCGTTCAGTCCTTCTCTTGCAATCCACAGTCTTATTGTTATCATTCTCTCGATTCCGTATTCTATATCCCCCCCTCTGACCCTCTGGTCCTCCCACATTCCGGCAGACGAGATCTTCCCCCCGCTAAACTGGCAGGTATCCCTCCGTGTGACCGGCAAACAGCCCTCGCTCAACCACACCGTGTAACTCTCGTCGCGTATTGCTTGTGTTATTGTGCGATATTCTACCGTCATTTTCAACTTGGAATACCCTCTAGACTGGACTGAGTGAGTGCTCCGCGAATTCCATGCCGACGTCGAGGTCGGCCTGGTCGCATCGCCATCGCCCTCGCCCTCGCCCTCACCATCGCCACTCGCCATGCAAGTAACCATGCGTCGCGTTGGTCATCGTGAATGCTCGGGACGTAGTCGAGATGCACGACGGTGTGATCAAGCGAAATCTACTGGTATGAATTGGGTTGACGTTCGGGTTCCTTGGATCAGACCGCTAGATCCATGGTTGGAGATTGATATGAGCCATACGGTGCGTTTCGGATGCCTGTGATGTTATGCAATGCGAAATACTGACGACTGCGATAGGCATCGGAAAAAGACTTCCTTGTCAACCTTGAGCACTCCATCTACAGCTATACCTACGCCTGCGGCACCCCCCCGCCCTCCTATCACGATGCCACTCGCGATCTCCCCCCGGAATACTCCTCTACCACCGCCCCTCTAGCCCACCAGAAGAGCTTCCTCCGTGACGCAGTCCCAACGAGGCCGGAAAAGATATCCCTGTCCAACCCCACGTCCCCAGTCCCAGGAATTCGCGAACATAAAGGCGGCAAGAAGAAGAATAACAGCAAAAGACCGGCCCAATCCGCTGCTGCGCCGCCAGAACAACCGGCTGGCAACGAAGGTAATGACGAACCGCCTGCGGACGAGAGGCAGAATGGGGATGATGCTGGAGGAGACGGGGGTGGTGGTGGTGACGATGGTGGTGGCGGCGGAGACGACTGGGATCAAGCCGCGACGAGTAACAAGAAGAGCAAGAAGAAGAAGAAGGAAGAGGAAGAAGAGCAGCTGAGGAAAGAAGAGGAGGAGAAGAAAGCGAAAGAGGAGGAGGAGAAGAAAGCGAAAGAGGATGAAGAGAAGAAGGCCGCTGAGGAGGCTGCTAAAAACAATGAACATGACTTATGGGCTTCGTCTGGGAAGAAAAAGAAGAAGGAGAGGGTATGACACCAGCCTTTCGATATTTGGGTGACATTGACTGACTCTAGGATTTCAAGGACACCGAAGCACCCGACTCCTTCCAAGACGTCAATCTGAACGACAACTCTCAGCAACAGGCCGATGGCAACGCTCATCTGGCACCGGGCACACACGCATTTGGCTCTGGAGAGGGCTTCAGTCTAGGCGGATGGGCGAAGAGCTGGCTGACCGGCGGGAAATCAGATAGTAACCCACGGTCCTCAAGCTTAAATAACGTCGACGCCTCGAAATCACCCGGCGGGTTCGACGCAGGCGACGCCAACCACGACGCACGGGGAACCCCGAAAGACGAAGCTACGGAAGCGCAAAAGGCCGAAGCCCCCGAATCAAAGAAAGCGGAGGTCGACGATCCAAGTAAAAAGGAGAAGAAAAAGAAGAAAAAGGGTGTGGTGGTGGAAGAGCCACCGAAAGACCCAGAGCCCGTTCCGGACGACGCGCAGCCCGAAGCCCCCTCCAAGGATGACTCGACTACAGATATCTGGGCTTCTGTCCCTGGCAAGAAAGAGAAGAAGAAAAAAGTTAAGGGCACAGAGGAGGTAAAGAAGTCTGACCCGGAACCGGAACCAGAACCAGAACCAGAGCCCGAGCAGAAGTCTCCCGAACCGCCGGCAGGAGGCGATAACGAGGAAGACAGCGGTTCGATCTGGGGCCTATTAGGGAAAAAGGACAATAAGAAGAGGGATTCATCTAAATCGGAAGAGCTACCAGCCCCGGAATCGGCTCCTGAGCCTGCCCCTGAGCCTGTCCCCGAAGAGCCCAAGAGGAAGGAGCGTTCTCAGGATAGGTTGGAGAAGCATAGAGAGGACGATGCCTCAGCACTTAAAAAAGAGAAGAAGAAGAAGAAGAAGAGTACCCTAGTTGACCTGCTTACCCCAGGTCCTCCGCCTGCGCCGGACCCACCAAAGGCAGTATCCAACGATGACGAGGTCTCTACGAGCACCAAGAAGAAGGAAAAGAAGTCTAAAAAGAGTACGCTTATCGAAGAGCCAACTATCCCTGAAGAAATCCCAGAAGCTCCAGATCCGCCATCGCCAAAGCTAGAACCTGAGCCCGAGCCCGAGCCCAAGAAAGAAGAGCAGGAAGGGGAAGATGGTTGGGGATGGCCTTTTTTCAACAAGACCAAGAAAAAGGAGCCGGAACCGGAACCTCAACCTGAGCCTGAGCCTGAGCCCGAGCCCGAGCCTGAAAAAAAGGAACCTGCAATAACGGACGATCCGCTGTATGATAACTGGCATAATCTATCACCCCAGGAGCGGAAAGAGCGGAGGAAGCAGCTCAGGAAATGGGATCTGCCTATTCCGGGCAAAGACATTGAATTGCCGCTGCCTGGGGAGAAGAAGAAAAAGGCAGCACCAGAACCTGAGCCTCCTGCTGATCCGGAACCCGAGCCCCAGCCGGAACCCGAACCTGAGCCTGAACCTGAACCCAAGGCTCCGAAAGTCCCGGATGATCCTCTCTACAAGAACTGGGATGGAATCTCCAGCAAAGATAGAAAGAAACGTGAGAAGCGTCTACGGGATAAAGGGCTTCCTGTTCCAGGTATAGACTTCGAGTTTCCACGTCCGACACCCGAGCCTGAGCCAGAACCGGAGCCTGAGCCTGAGCCGGAACCTGAGCCTGAACCCAAGGCTCCAGA